>PVKU01007222.1:0-90902 GCA_004027475.1 Anoura caudifer
TGAACTCCTTTAACTTGACCTTATCTGAGAAGCACTTTATCTTCCCTTCCATTCTAAATGACAGCTTTGCTGGATAGAGCAATCTTGGATGTAGGCCTTTGATTTTCATGACTTGGAATACCTCTTTCCAGCCTCTTCTTGCCTGTAAGGTCTCTTTTGAGAAATCCGCTGACAGTCTGATTGGAACTCCTTTGTAGGTCACTGTCCCCTTGTCCCTTGCTGCTTCTAGAATTCTCTCCTTCATTTTAATCTTGGGTAATGTAATTATAATGTGCCTTGGTGTGTTCCTCCTCGGGTCCAACTTCTTTGGGACTCTCTGAGCTTCCTGGACATCCTGGAAGACTATTTCCTATGCCAGATTGGGGAAGTTCTCCTTTATTATTTGTTCAAATAAGTTTTCCATTAAATGACATAGAGACTAAAAGAACAATTCAAAGGATTAGTAAATCCAGGAGCTGATTCTTTGGAAAGGTAAACAAAATTGACAAGCCTTTAACCAGTCTCATCAAGAAAAAAAGAAAAAGAGAGAGGACCCAAATAAATTAAATCAGAAAAGAAGTTACAACCAATACCACACAAATACAAAGGATTGTGAGAAATTACTACACACAACTATATGCCAAGAAATTGGACAGCCTAGATGAAATGGGCAAATTTCTAGAAACATACCATTTTCGAAACTGAATCAAAAAGAAGCAGGAAGCCTGAACAGACTGATAACAACTAGTGAAATTGAAGCACTAATCTAAAGACTCGCAGCACACCATAGCAGTGGACTGGATGGCTTCGCAGGTAAAATTTACCAATATTTACAGAAAAGCTAATCCTGTTCTTCTTAAACTATTCCAGAAAATTCAAGAAGAGACTCCCAAACTCTTTTTACAAGCCCAGTATTATCCTAATTCCAAAATCAGATAAAGACACAACATAGAAAACTACAGGCCAATGTCTCTGATGAACACAGATGCTAAAATCTTCATCAATATATTGGCAATATGGATCTGGCAATACATTAAAAAGATCATACACCGTGATCAAGTGGGATTCATCCCAAGGATTCAAGGATGGTACAGTGTGTACAAATCAATAAATGTAACACACCACATAAAACAAAGGAAAGAAAAATCACATGATCATATCAATAGATAGGGAAAAGCATTTGATAAGGTACAGCACCCATTTGTGATAAAAACACTTAGCAAAGTGGGAGTAGTGGGAGCATAACTCAACATAATAAAGGCCACATACAAGCAACCTATAACCAATGTCATACTCAATGGGCAGAAACTAAAAGCTTTCCCATTAAGATCAGGAACAAGACAGGAGTGTCTGTTTTCACCACTTCTTTTCAACATACTATTGGAAGTTATAGCCACAGCAATCAGACAGGAAAAAGAAATACAAGGCATCCAAATTGGAAAGGGGGAAGTAAAACTGTCAATACTTGCAGATGACATGATAGTGTATGTGGAAAACTCTTTAGTCTCCATCAAAAAACTACTCAACCTAATAAATGAATTTGGCTAAATAGGATACAAAGTAAATATTCAGAAATCAAAAGTATTTTTGTACACAAACAATGAAATATCAACAACAGAAAATAGAAATAAGATCCTATTTACTAGAGCAACAAGAAAAATAAATTACCTAGGAATAAACCTAACCAAGGAGGTAAAAGACCTATACTCTGAAAACTACACTACACTTAGAAAGAAATTGAGGAAGATACAAATAAATGGAAGCATATACCCTGTTCATGGACTGGAAGAATTAACGTCATCAAATTATCCATTCTATCCAAAGCAATCTATAGACTCAACACAATCCCTATTAAAATACCAATGTCATATTTCACAGATCTAGGATAAATATTACAAAAATTTATATGGAACCAAAAATGACCCCCATAGCCTAACAATCTTGAGAAAGAAATACAAAGTAGGAGGGGTCACAATACCTGTTATCAAGGTATACTACAAGGCCACTGTAATCAAACCAGCATGGTACTGGCATAAGAATAGACACATAGATCAATGAAACAGCATAGAGATCCCAGAAATAAACCCATGTCTGTGTTGTTAGTTAATATTTTACAAAAGAGGCAGGCTCATAAAATGGAGTAAAACAGCCTCTTCAATAAATGATGTTGGGAGATCTGGACAGGTATATGCAAAAAAATGAAACTAGACTACCAACTTATAACACATACCTGAATAAACTCAAGTTGGGTAAAAGATTTAAATGTAAGTCATGACACCATAAAAGTCCTAGAGGAAAACATAATCAGTAAAATTTCAGATATCTACTGCAGCAATATTTTTGTTGATGTATCTCCCAGAGGAAGGGAAATAAAAGAAGAGATCAACAAATGGGACTATATAAAATTAAAAGGCTTTTACATGGTTAAAGTAAACATCAAAATGAAAAAGCAACCAACTATAGGAAAACATTTGCCAATGATAGAGAAGAGTTGGTCTCCAACTATACAAAGAACTCATATGACTCAACACCAGGAAGACAAACAATCCAATTAAAAAAATGGGCAAAGGACCTGAACAGAAACCTCTCAGGGAGGACTTACAGGGGGCCCAGAGACATATGAAAGGATGCTCATCAACACTAGCTATCAGAGAGATGCAAATTAAAACCACAATAAGATACCACTTCACACCAGTCAAAATGGCCATCATGAACAAGTCAACAAACAAGTGTTGGCAAGGTTGTAAAGAAAAGGGAACCCTAGTGCACTGTTGGTGGGAATGCAGACTGGTATAGTCACTGTGGAGAACAGTATGGAATCTCCTCAAAAAACTGAAAGTGAAACTGCCTTTCGACCCAGAGATTCCACTGCTGGGAATATACCCTAAGAATCCTGAAACACCAATTCAAAAGAGTCTGTGCACCTCTATGTTCATAGCAGCATTATTTACAATAGCCAAGTGCTGGAAACAGCCTAAGTGCCCTTCAGTATATGAGTGGATCAAAAAACTGTGGTACATCTATTTACACGGTGGAATACTGCACAACAGAAAGAAAGAAACTCCTATCGTTTGTGACAGCCTGGACAGAAGTGGTGAATATTATGCTAAGTGAAATAAGCCAGGCAGTGAAGGACAAATACCATGTGATCTCACCTATAAGAGGAATCTAATGAACAAAACAAACAAGCGAGGAAATAGAACCAGAGACATGGAAACAAGGAATAGACTGACAGTTGTCAGAGGAGTGGGGGAAGGAGGATAAGGGTGGAAATAAGGGGAAGGGTCTAGTCAAGGAACATGCACAAATGACTCATGGACATGGACAATATGGTGGACATTGTGGAAGTTGGGTGTGGGATGGGTGGAGGATAGCAATGGGGAAAAAATTGGGACAATTGTAATAGAACAATACTAAAATATTTAAGTTAAAAATGTACATTCTGTTGCTAGAGGTCAAATGCTCTAAAAATATCAATTATATCTATCTGGTCCTAGTGTGTAATTGCAGGCTGCTGTTTCCTTGTTGGTTTTCTGTCTAGATCTATTCAGTGATGTCAATGGGGTGTTAAAGTCCCCTACATGATCTCTTCCTTTACGTCCATCAACCTTTGCTTTACATATTTAAGTGTTCCTTTGTTGGGTACGTAAATATTTATAGGGTTATATTATACTCCCTTGTTCAATTGAACCCTTTATTATAATATAATGCCCTTCTTTGTCTATTATAATTGCCTTTGTTTTAAAGTCCATTTATTCTGATATTGATATTGCTATCCTAGCTTTTTTGTTTGTTTGCACTTGCATGAAAATCTTTTTCCATCTTTTTACTTTGTGCATCTTTCATTCTGAAGTTGGTCTCTTGTAGACAGCATATAGGTTTTTTTCTTATCCATTCAGCTACGCTGTATATTTTGAATGGAACATTTAATCAATTTACATTTCACGTGACAGTGGAGTATTTAATCAAGTTATATTTCAAGTGACATTGATAGGTTCTTAGTTATTGCCATTTTATTATTCTTATGTTTCTCTTTTTTTTAAAAAAAGAAGTCCTTTTAACATTTCTTATACTATTGGTTTGGTGGTGATAGACACCTTTAACTTTTTCTTGTATGGGAAGCTTTTTATTTCTCGTTCAATTGTAAATGATAGCATTGCTGGGTAGTCTTAGTTGTACGTTCTTGCTTTTCATCAATTTTCATCAATTTGCTATTCTGTGCCAATCCAGTGTGGTTTATAAAGTGTCTTTAGAGAGATCGGCTAACAGTGTTACGGGGACTCTCTTGTAGGTAACTAACTGGCTTACTCTTTCTGCTTTTGAGATTCTGTCTTTCCCTTTAACCTTTGTCATTTTAATATAATGTGTCTTGGTGTGGACCTCTTTGAGTTCATCTTGTTTGGCAGTCTCTGCGCTACCTGGACTTGTCTGTTTATTTCCTTCACCAGAAAGTTAAGGAAGTTTTTAGTCATTATTTTCTCAAATAGGTTCTCAATCCCTTACTCTCTCTTCTTCTGATACCCCTACTATGTAGATGTTGTTACGCTTGATATTTTCCCAGATGTGCATTAATCTATCCTCATTTTTTAAAATTCTTTTTTCTTTTTACTCTGTAACTGGGTGTTTTCTGCTACCTTCCAAATCACTGATTTGATTCTGTGCTACATCTAATCTGCTATTGATTCTTCTAATGTATTCTTCATTTCTGACTAGTTCTTTTATGGTTTCTATGTCTTTTTTATGCTATTGAATTTCTCACTGGGTTCCTTGAGAATCCTTATAGCTATTGTTTTGAATTCTATATCAGGTAGATTGACTCCATTTCATTTAGTTCATTTTTTTGATATTTCTGATGTTTTTTTTTTTCATGTGTTATATGTTTCTTCATCTCCTCATTTTGGCTGATTTTCTGTGTTTGTTTCTATATATTAGGTCGAGCTGCAATGACTCCTAGTCTTGGCAGCATGGTTTTAGGTAGTAGGTGTCCTGTGGATTCCAGTAGCATTGTCTTCTTGGTCACCTGAGCTGAGTGCTCTAGGCATGTCCCTTGTGTGGGTTATGTGTGTTCTTTTGTAGTTGAGCCTTGGTTGCCATCATTGGCACATCCACAGATGGGGTTGACCCTCAGGCTAGCTGGCTGTGAGGATCGGCCACAACCACAGTGTATGAGCTGCTGTGTGGGGGGATAATGCCATAAAGCAGAATTTTCCCAAGCTGTATCTCTTTGGGTATGTCACTTATGTAGCTAATCGTATCATACTCTGTTAAGTTCTGAAGCCAGCCACTGGGTTTATTGTTTCTGGGTCCTCTTGGGAGGGCTTCTGGTCCATGTCATGGTCAGATCTTGCCTGTGA
The DNA here is from genome assembly GCA_004027475.1 of Anoura caudifer. NCBI lineage: Eukaryota > Metazoa > Chordata > Mammalia > Chiroptera > Phyllostomidae > Anoura > Anoura caudifer. Next base: position 5,334 of record PVKU01007222.1, read on the forward strand.
CCAGTCCGGGCTATCTGTTAGGAGTTAAAAAAATATCTACTGTGGGTAGCTATCTGTACTGGGCCTGGGTGCACATGGCAGGGGCTAAACTATGTACCAAGGCTGGCTGTCACCAGTACCAAGCCTGGGGCAGATCAGCAAAAGGCTCAATGTACCACAAGACCTGCTGCTGCTGCTTACCAGCTGCTCATTGGGTTCAGCCACTGAAAGAACCTCAGGTGGTGTGTGGATTGCATGAGGCCAATGTACAGAGGGTCACCAGGTAGTGGTGAGTAGTATTTACCATGTTAATATAGATTCAAACTTGGCACCTATGCTGGGTTGACACCACTCACCAAAAGTTTCAGGGTACACCATAGCCAACTGCAACCTGCCTGAAGCCTGTGGAACCTTTGCAGTGTGGCAGGGGTCTCAGGGAGTCTTCGAGGTAAAGCCAATAGAGATTATCAGGTTAAATCAGATTAAGATTTGGCTGTGTGGCAGAAGGGCCCAGCATAGGAATCGTGCCATCTGTCAGGTGCATGAAAGATGGCCCTTGCCCTAAAGCCATACTACTCCATGTCTTACCGTGTGTGTGTGGGGGGGGGGGTGGCACTTCCTCAGCTTGTCTGGACCTACTTGAGTTTTTTAAGAAAGACTGCAACATAGCCCAGGCTGGCTGCTGCTGCCAGAGCCCACAGCCATGAGCAAGTTGGATAGGGCAGGGTCTCAGGGATTCAGTCATCATTGTAGTACTAGTACAGCTCCCCTGGCCAATGCTGTGTGGAGGGAGTACTCACCCAGGAAAGATGCATCGGTGGAAGGTGGGGGGCAGGGACTCCATCCAGGGACACTGGTGGCTGTCCCACCAGCCCTCTCTCTGGAGCCATACAATTCAGAGTCTTCCCTGACTCCCCACATGTCTCTGGCACCTTCTGAGCCACCATCCTTTTGCTGCTGCCCAGGGTAAGCATTCTTCTTCCTTGGGCAGACGGAATCCCCACTGATTTTCATAGCCAGATGTTATGTAGACTCCCCTTCCCAACACTGGTGCTGCAGGCTAGGGAGCCCTGAGAGGAATAGAGACCCCTGCTCCTGAGGGGGAACCTCTGCAGCTGAGATATCTCTTCTGATTCTCAGCTACCACATGTGGATGTGGGGCCAGTTTGTTTTGCATCCCCACCCTTTCTACCAGTCTTGATGTGGCTTGTTTTGTAGATCCTTGGTTACAGGGCTTCTGTTCAGCTAGTCTGCAGGTGATTATCCAGATTGATTGATCTATAATTAAGTTGTAATTTTGATGTGGTCATGGAAGTAGATGAGTATAGCTTCCACCTACTCCGCCATCTTTGAAAAAAGTCAACAATCCCTAACTTTTAATTAGGGTATTTAGGACTTGGCGAGCTGGTCGAGAGACAAAGTAGTTGAAGGGGCAACATAGCAAGAATTCATTCCTTTCCATGGCTGGAATATTACTCAGCCATGAAAAAGAATGAAATCTTGCTATTTGTGACAATATGGATGGACCTAGAGGGTATTATACTAAATGAAATGAATCAGAAAAAGACAAATAATGTGTCATTTCATTTATATGTGAAATCTAAAAAAGTAAACAAATGAACAAAACAAACAGACTTATAGATACAGAAAAACTGATAGTTGCCAGAGGGGACGGGGGGATGGGCAAAATGGTGACGGGATTAAGAGGTACAAATATATAGTTATAACATAAGTCACTGGGATGTAAAGTACAGCAGAAAGGATACCATCAATAATATCACAATAATGTACTTGGACAGATGGATGCTGGCCTTTTCATGATGATCACTTTGTAAGGTGTGTAAGTATCAAATCACTATGTTGTACAACTGAGACTAATAATAATGTTGTATATCAGCTATACTTTCATTAAAAAGAGCTTTACCTTCTAGAATGAGAAAAAATAATTAGGGTTATTTAGACTGTTTACTTTTAGTTTGAATATTAATGTAAGATTTAAATCTACCATCTTGCTCTTTTTTACTTGTTATACCTGGTCTTTGTTGCCTTTTCCCTATTTTTATGTCTTCTTTTGGATTAAGTGTTTCTTATGATTTCTTTTAGTCTCCTTTGTTAGATTATTAGCTATAGTTTTTGCTGTGTTATTTTAGTGCTTTAAATAGGGTTTATAGAATAATTTTTAAGTCATCATGGCCTACCTTCAATGGGTATTGTGCCTTTTCACATAGAATATAAAAACTTAGAGTGGCTTACTTTCATTTCTCCCTCCCAAACTTTGTGGTATTATTGTCACATATTTTTCTTTTATTTATGTTAAAACCCCCATACTGCATTGTTATTGTTTTTATTTAACCAGCCCATTGTGGCCTGTTAAAGAGAGTATTTTAAATACTAAAAAAAAAACCCTCATATTTTTACCCATGTGATTACCATTTCCAGTACTCTTTATTCCTTTTTATAGATGTCAGTTCCCCTCTACTATCGTTTTCTCTTTTTGAAGGACTTCATGTGACATTTCTTGTGCCATGGGTATGCCAGTGATGGATATGTTCAGCTTTGCATGTCTCAGACTGTCTTTATTTATTTTCTTTTGTTTTATTTTTTAATCCTTATCTGAGGATATGTTTATTAATTTTAGAAAGAGAGAGAAACATGGATGTGAGAGAGAAACATTAATCGGTTGCCTCCCATACTCGACCCCAACTGGGGATCGAACCTGCAGCCTAGGTATGTGCCCCAATCACGAATCAAACCCTCAACAGTTTGGTGCATGGGATGATGCCTCAACCACCCGAGCCACTCAACCAAGGCCTTTTTTTGTTTTATTGATTTTTCTCTAATGTTTGTTTTCAATTTTATTTATTTATGCTTTTATCTTTATGTTTCCCTTCCTGTTTCTTGCTTTGGGTTTACTTTCTCTTATCTTACTAGTTTATTAATATAGGATTTAGATTATTGATTTGAAACTTTTCTTCTTTTCTAATGTAAACATTTAGTGCTAAAATCTTCCTTCTTTGTAATGTGTTTGCTGCATCTGATATATTTTAATAGGTTGTATTTTCATTTTTATTCAATTCCATGTATATTTAAATTTTTCATGAGATTTCTTTTTAGTCTATGGATTATTTATATGTATAATGTTCAAATTTCAAGTGTTCAAAATTTTTCCTTTTGTCTTTCTGTTATTGATTTCTTTTAAATTTGTTAAGGTTTGGTTTATGTCCAAGGTGTAATTCACCAAGATCTATATTGGTGAATGTTCTAGAAGCATTTGAAAAAAAAAGTACGTTCTGCTAAAGTCTTATATATGTTACATGCTATTGGCAGATTTTGTTAATTTCTTCTATAGTCTTGCTGATCTTTTGTCTAGTACTTCCATCAGTTGTTGAGAGTGGGGTGTTGAAGTTCCCAACTATAATGCGGATTGCCTATCTCCCTTTCACTGTATCAGGGGTTGCTTTGGTATATTTTGAGGCTCTGTTGTTTACTGCACACATATTTGGGTTCATTATATCTTCTGGTGGGTTGATCTCTGATCATTATGTAATGTCCTTCTTTGTCTCTAGTGAATTTTGCTCTAAAGTGTACTTAATCTGATATTATTTTTAGCTACTCTTGGTTTTTTAGATTATTGTTTATATGGTGTTTCTATCCAGCTGTTTTCTTTCAACTTACCCATGTTTTTGTATTTGAAGTGAGTTTTTTGTAGAGATCATATTGTTGGACCATGGGGTTTATTGTTCTTGTAATTGTTTTTTTAATGCAGTTGCTTGATGAAGGTAGAAGTCTAAGCTCCCCACTTGGCCTTGCTACCTTGGGTCACAGTTTATTCCATGGTGTTTGGCTGGCATAGAGAAGTTATTGTCTGAAAGTTTTCTGTCTTGGTAGGCTGCTCCTTTTCTTGTTCTTTGGCTAGAGAAAGAATTTTCATGGCCTTTTTTTTTTCTGCCTCGGCTCATTGACTTTTTCAAGTTGCCAACTTCTCCAGCTCCAAGCCTGGGATAAATAGGTCAAAAAGGGAAAGCCAGGTTCATCACCATGTCATTTCTTGAGTTCCAAGGTTTCTAGCTCGTATGGTACGTTCTTGTTACCTTTGAGTCATCTTATGTTTGTTCTGTGTATAACGGTCAGGGTTTTTTGTTTGTTTATTTGTTTTTTGTACTTAGTAGGAATAATTAGGAAAAGCGTCTGTACTCAATCTTTCTTGAAGCAGAATTATTCTCTATTATTTCTGAAAAGATATTTCACTGGGTATCAAATTCAAGGTTTACAGTTTTTTATTTCTTTCAGGACTTAAAAGAGATTGATCCAATATCTTTGGCTTGTATTATTCCTATGAAAAGTCATCTCTTCTTAATTTTGTTTCTCTCTTTGTAAAGTGTCCTTTTTTATTTTATTTTATTTTTTTTGGTATTGAGCAATTTGATTATACTCTGCCTTGGTGTGATTTTCTTCATGTTTTTTTTTTTGTGTGTGTGTGTTTAGAGTTCATTGTGTCTTGGATCTATGAATTTATATCTCTTAAATAGACCCTCTCCAAAAACAGATTACTGAACCAGACTTATGGCAAATGCTATACTTTGTGAATTTGCAGTTGAATTCTGATGTTTACTAGGTACCATATTGTTTACTCAATAGATATACATACTCTTTGTACACCAGATACACAAGCACTATTTCCACAGTGTTGTGTTTTGAACATTTGGGAACATAATTTGAATACTTCTCTAAGTCAAAGGCTCACTTCATATTTTATGTGATGTAAGGATGCCCTTATTGAGAAGAAACTTGTCCTCAAAAGAAAGTTTGCAAATGGTAGGAGCACAGGGTTGGGATCAGACAAGCCTGAGTTTGGACCCCATACCACTTGCTGTGTAATTGTGGGGATGTTATTTAACCATTTTCAGCCCATAATGTATAAAATTGGGATGACAGTGATACCTACCTCATAAATTTGACATGTGGAGTAGTGAGATAACTAACTGTGGAACATTGTTAAACATTCACAAAATGGTAACTATTACTACTGTTGGTTTATTTTTTGTTAATAACCTTAATTTTTTTTAGAATAGTTTTTGGTCACAGCAAACTTGAGCTAAAGGGACAGAAAGTTCCCTTTTACCCCGTCCTCACATATGCACAGTTTCTAGTATTACCAATATCCCCACCAGAGTGGTACATTTGTTACAATCAGTAACCTACACTGACACATCATTATCACCCAAAGTTCACAGTCTATTACATGAGGTTCATTCTTGGTGTTGTACATTCGGTGGGTTTGGACAAATGTATAGTGATATGTATCCGCAATTATAGTCTCATACAGAACAGTTTCATTTCCCTAAAAATCCTCTTTGCTAAGTCTATTTATCTCTCCGTATCCCCTAACTGCTAGTAACCACTGATCCTTTTTACTGTATCCATAGTTTTGCCTTTTCTACAGTGTTTTTGGAATAAAGGAAACATTCCCACAATCTATCTTTTTCATATTGGCTTCTTTCATTTTATGAATATGCATTTAAGCTTATGTCTTTTCATGGCTTCATAGCTCATTTCTTTTTATCACTGAATAATATTCCATTCTCTGGACATATTGCAGTTTATCCATTCATCTACTGAAGGACATCTTAATTGCTTCCACGTTTTGCGTGGAACTACTATAAGCATTTGTATGAAGATTTTTGTGTGAATATGTTTGCAGCTTCTTCAGGTAAATACCAAAGGTACAATTGCTGGATCTCATGGTAAGACTATATTTAGTTGCCTTCCTAAGTAGTTGCACTACTTTGAATTCCCACCAGCAGTGAGTGAGAGTTCCTGTTGCTCCATATACTCACCAGTATTTGGTGTTGTCAGTGTTTTGGATTTTGACCATTCTAATCTCTGTAGTGGTATCTTATTATTGCTTTAACTTGCAATTCTGTGACTCCGTAGGATGTAGGATATCTTTTCATATGCTTGCTTGCCATCTGTTTATTTGCTTTGGTGGGGTGTCTGTCTGTTCAGGGTTTTTGCCTGCTTTGAAATCAGGTTTTTCATTTTTTAATGTTTATTTTAATAGTTTTAACAAATATTTTGGAGCTGTTGGCATTTTCATTTGACTTGTTATTATCTTATGTGTTAGATAAAGAGGCCTCACCATTCTAGGCTGCAGAACATAAAAAAAAAATTATTTTCTTTGGAGGTAGGTAAAGAAATTATCTTCACCTGAAAAAGACCAAAAAAGTCCCTAGGATTACCTTGATCCAAAAATATTTTAGGCTGCCTCCTGGGTACAAAAGCCCTCCAAGCTATAAATCCCACCCCACAAAATTAGCTTATGCGTGTTTCTTAATGATTGCCTTCTTAAGTAGTGGGAAAAACTTCTTCAACACGACATTGCCTTTTTTCTGTGTCTTCCTTGGAAGTCTGTTGGTTACCAAGTAATGGCAATAATATACCTGTTGGCAAGTCACCACAACTTCCTGAGAACTGTTCTGGCGTAGATCATTCTGTAAAAAAATAGACACTATTGCCATTGAAGAGAAATAGGTCCCAAGAGGTATTATATTCTCTGATTTCCATTTTCCTACCCCTTCACTATGCATCAGTAGATTTATATCATGGAATTTATTTTCATTTTATCTCTTTATTTATGCACCAATTCTTTTGCAATTCATTTTAATTCCTTCTTTTATGAGAGTGAGGCTCTGTGACTATGTATTCCTATATAAAATACAGGAAATTATTGTTTTTAATGCAGATCTGAAAATAAATATAATGGATTTCAGATACAACAATTTCTCCCTATTTAGAGGAAATGAACACCCAGTTAGATGAGAAACATCATTCCTCATATAATTTGAAAACATCCTGTTTCCATGACAACTGGTATTTACCAGCTTGCTTGGTAAAAGAAATGTTTGAATTCTTTCTATGATAGAAGATTTGACAAAACACAAGGGTTTCAGTATTATTTTTATTTCAATAATTTAATTATTGTTTTGGGCTAATTCTCTTTTTAGCATGGCTGCTTTTGAGGAAAAGACGCCATTTTGGGGGTAAATATACCTTAAAAATGAAAGGATTCACAGGCCAAATACTAATAAGCATAGGAAATGAAGCTGTTTTTGTTGGTTGTAATCATTTTCTGATGTTTTCCAGCTGGATTAAATCAACAGAGGTGACTCAACAATGTATTAAAATATTATTTGATTTGACAAAAATGATTCAGTTATTCATTTCCTTCTGGACATTATAATCATTAGGATTGTTTCTTTACTGCTAATCTTGCCTTTTTTGGGTGGCTTATACCCACTTACTCTGAATTTTGATTCTTGCAAGAAGTATGGCTTTATTAAACAGTATTTCTTCAGAATGGAATATAGGAAATTATTTGCATCATTAACTATGCTTTTGCATAATATGAAAAAGATTTTACTGTATTTTGTTGACTAAATTATATGTCATGTAATATAAAATTTTTAGTCCAATTAAGACAAGAAAACATGCCTTTGGGCATTTTAGGAATGATAGAGAATCTACTCAAAGTTAGGATAATTCAGAGTTCAGATCTGAGGGATCTGGAAGTTTTTGAAAGGACAAAGATGATTCTTAGCTATCTTCAAGTTGTCAATGGCAGTAAACATTTGAAACACAAAACCCATGTGCAAAATGACCTGTGAGTACCATATTACCATAATCCCCATTAGAGACCACACTTTGTAACAGATCAAATATGATGGATATGTGCATGCTTTTCACTTCTCAGAAAAAGATACTATCTTACCAAAGAAACTAAGAAACTTTTGAAGAAATATAAGTTACATAACAGGCCAGTTAACATTATATACATTATATATAACAAATGAAAATGAACAGGAAAGGGACTTAAAAATTGACAGCATCATTCTGTTTTTGGAGTATGCAATTCCTGCTGATGGTAAAAGGAAAGAGATTAAGTAACTGCTGAGGTTTCCTTGGCCTAAAATGGCGTTTGAAAGTATCTTTATGATTCTTATGTAGCACTTAGCATAGTAGTTATAGTTCTGAAAATTGTATGCAATTACAATTTTTTTAAACAAATAATATGTCTCTATTTCAAAAATTGTTTTATTTTCCTTTTATAATTGCCTATCAATTAATAATTGCCTATCAATTAATAATTGCTACTCAGGTTTTAGAGTATGCAGTCCTTAAGAAGTAAAATGACATATCTCAATGTACACTTTAATAATAAATATTTTAATTATAGAAGGATTCATTATTCTATACTTACTGAGTATCCACTACATGAACAATCTCTGTGTTATTCAGTAAGGACTGCAAGGTGAGCTCCTCACCTCTAGAGAGCTGATGTAGGAAGTGAGTGCAGGAGGCAATTTTGTACACAACTCACCACCTCCTAGTATTTTGCTGTGTAAGTTGGTATTTTCTGTATCAGGATTGCTTATGGTATTTTATTGATGTGGTTGTTTATATGAGGTGATTATTTAAACTTAGAAAGCACAATGCCCTTCCTCAAAGTCTTGGCTTGCAAAATGTTCCCCTAAATGATGTCTGAGTGCTAATTGAAAGCTCAAAACACAGTCTTACTGCTAAAGCAGCTTCTTAGCTGTAAAGAGATAACCAGCACAATGCTGACTTGCTACTATAGGCGAGCCCTTGTCAGCTGCCAGAGGGGAAGGAGGGCCCCACAATGGATGCAGAAAACCAGGTGGAACAGGCAGCGCTCTGTGGGCGTGCCAGGATTGAGGAAGGATTTTCGGAGACTTAGTGCTCAGATCCTGACAGGAAACAGCAACCAGTACTGTGTAACATCTTATGGTATATGCAAGGCCTCCCCACCACACAGCCCTGTAAAGCAGGTATTGTTAGCATACTCATTGTTCAATTAAGAAAAAGAGAGACTGAAAGACACTGAAATTGAGAACAGGCTGACAATGACCAAAGGGGGGAGGAGAGGGGATTATAGGGGAAAAGGATGAAGGGCTTGCAGGAACAATTATAAGGGACACATGGACAATAACAAGGGGGGAGGGTAGAAACAGGGGAGGGAGGTGGGAAGGGCTGGGGTGGTGGGGAGGGGTGGGGGGAAAAGGCAGAAAACCATACTTGAACAACAATAAAAAATGTTAAAAATAAAATAAAATAAAAGTGAAAATGAAAAAGAAGAAAGGAGACTCAAAGAGGTTGAACGATTTGTCCAAAATTACATAGCTGTTAAGGGTAGACTCAGACTCACAGTTTGGACTTTCTTCTGCCCACATTGTCTCTTACTGTCCATCTTTTCCTCTCCTTTAAAAACTGCTGAAGGTGACTTCCGGCCAAGATGGAGGTGTAGGTGGACATACTGTGCCTTCTTGCACAGCCAAGATTAAGGACAACAAAGATTTAGAAACAAGAAAACCAGAACTAACAGAAAATTGAACTGTACGGAAGTCTGACAACCATTCATCCAGACCTGTAAGAGGGGCAGTATCGAGGTAGGAAATAGTGGAGGTTGGTGGACCTGGGTGTGCGGGAACCCCAGGCGTGGAGGCAGCGGCTAGTGGACCCCAGGTATGGGGTGGCAACGGGCATACCTAGTGAGACCGTACAAGGTGGCTGGCTGACCAGGCAGTCCCACATTTGCTCACAGAAAATTCAGGCAAAAACGAGGAGTGAGATAGACCTTGCAACCCAGGGCCCCAGCACTGGGAAATAAAACCTAAAAACACCATTTGAAAACACTTGTGGGGGTTGAGATGTCGGGAGAGACTCCCAGCCTCACAGGAGAGTTCATTGGAGAGACCCACAGGGTCCTAGAACATACACAAACCCACCCACATGGAAATCAGCACCAGAAGGGCCCACTTTTCTTGTGGAAAGTGGCAGAAGGGACTGAAATATTAAAGAGAGCTGAGCAAGCGCCATTGTTCCCTCTCAGACCCTGCCCCCACATACAGTGTCACTACCCAGCGACTGGGCTGCCCCACCCCGGGGGAACACTTAAGGCTCTGCCCTTCACTATGTAACAGCTGAGACCAGACCCCCCCCCCAAAAAAAAAGGCTCAAATGGGAGAACAAATCAAAGCCCCAGAGCCAATTCATCTAAGCGACCAAGAGATAGCCAACCTATCAGATGCACAGTTCAAAGCACTGGTGATCAGGATGCTCACATAATTGGTTGATTTTGCTCACAAATTAGATGAACAAATGAAGGCTACAATAAGTGAAATGAAGGAAAACGTACAGGGAACCAATAGTGATGGGAGGAAAACTGGGACTCAAATCAATGGAGTGGACCAGAAGGAAGAAACAAACATCCAATCAGAAAAGAATGAAGAAACAAAAATTCAAAAATTGAAGAGAGGCTTAGGAAACTCCAGGACATCTTTAAACATCCCAACATCCGAATTATAGGGGTACCAGAAGGGGAAGAGGAAGAGCAACCAGTGGAAAACTTATTTGAGCAAATAATAAAGCAGAACTTCCCCAATCTGGCAAAGGAAATAGACTTCCAGGAAGTCCAGGAAGCTCAGAGAGTCCCAAAGAACACACCAAGGAAGAACACACCAAGGTACGTCATAATTATATTACCCAAGATTAAAGATAAGGAGAGAATCTTAAAAGCAGCAAGACAAAAGGAGAGAGTTACCTATAAAGGAGTGCCCATCAGACTGTCAGCTGATTTCTCAAAAGAGACATTACAGGCAAGAAGGGGCTGCAAAGAAGTATTCCAAGTCATGAAAGGCAAGGACCTACATCCAAGATTGTTCTATCCAGCGAAGCTTTCATTTAGAATGGAAGGGAAGATACAGCACTTCTCAGATAAGGTCAAGTTAAAGGAGTTCATCATCACTAAGCCCTTATTATATGAAATGTTAAAGGGACTTATCTAAGAAAAAGAAGATAAAAAATGTGAACAGTAAAAAGACATCAAACTCACAGTTATTAACAACCAGACCTAAAACAAAAGCAAACTAAGCAAACAACTAGAACAGAAACAAAGCCACAGAAATGGAGATCACATGGAGGGTTAGCAACAGGGGCTAACCCTGTTGGCTCAGATCAGAAGGTGGAACTGAACTGGGGAGTGGGAGGAGGAGAGAGGGGGGAAAGGTACAGAGAATAAGTAGCATAGACAGTAGGTAGAAAATAGACAGGGGAAGGGCAAGAATAGTGTGGGAAATGTAGAAGCTAAAGAACTTACGACACATGGACATGAACTAAAGGGGGGAATGTGGGTGGAGGGGAATGAAGGGGGGGAAATGGGACAACTGTAATAGCATAATCAATAAAATATATTTTTTAAAAAAAGCTGCTGAAGGCCAAATTGATGCCTACTGGCTTTCCTGTTCAGTTCCACCTTCTGATCTGAGCCATCCTCATATCTCTGGTAGAATAGTCTGGGGGAGCATTAATAACTACCCTTTGATAAGGAACCAGTGGTTTACAGAGCATATTATCACGGGTGCACATTGTGGATACAAACCTTAGTAACAATCTAAATGCCCAACGCTAGGAATTGGTTATATGAATCATTGGTCCTGCAATCAGTAAACAATCCTGTGCAGACTCAAAAAAGGCCCATTCATCTGAGTTCTTAGGCTGGTCACAGAGCCAATGTTTCTGAAATCATCTCTTCTTAACCAAAGAAATACATGGTTATGCTCCAGTTTTCCCTTTGCCACGGCAAGAGATTCCTAAGGAAAGTAGTTTGGACACTTGCTCTGGAGCTCTGGATCTCCTGCCCCCTTCAGACTTGTATTTAGTGACTGATCTCTGATATAACTTGATCCGGTCCTTGAAGGGTGGTTGGAGAATTTTGATGGGCAGAAAAGAAAAAGAACGGTGTCAGAAAAATAGCATGGAGGTGTGAGAGCATGTATTTACTGAGTGGGGATTAGATGGATCAATGATTCCATAAAGTTGAATTTCCATGTACCAGATGCTGCTCTGGGAACTGGGCAAACAATCATGGAGGGGAGGGTCACAGACCAGCCCTCAGGAGCTCATGTCATTGCATAGCTGAAGATGCACCAAGGGGAAGAGAATGCATCCAAATATGTGTGTGTGTGTACACATATATTTTATAAATATATATTATAAATATTATAAAATATATATTTAAATACATAGTTAAAGTATATTTTAAATGTATATTTACAAATATATATATTTTATATATGTGTATATGTTTCCAAGTATATGTAAATATTGGTAAATATATGTAACCAAAAGTATAAGGAATGTACTTGCAAATACATTTAGGCAGGTGGATTATATGGGGAAGATTACAAATACTGGAGACTTCAGAACGCGGCCTATGAGACACAGTAGGCCATTTTGGGGCTTTTGAGCAAAGAAGTAACAGGGGGAAAGTGCACTCTAGGAAATTAATATGTCATCCATGAAAAGGATAAACTGGCAGAGGAGAAAGACTAGAAATTGAGAGATGAATTCACAGACTATTCCTTTCAATCAATAGCTATTGCAAAAGCAGTTTATCTTAACAAGTTTTGGTGATGTGCCATCAATGTGGCAGGCCCTATGCTAGGCACCAGGGCAGAGAGGTTCACAAGAGGGCCTAGTCCTTTGGAACAGACAGTGGATCAGTACAGCTTGCGACACGGAGGGGAGGAACTGCTCTGGAGCTGGAGGGTGAGGGAGGTCTCCTAGGAGGCTTGAGTGGGAGAAGAGGCCAGCTATGCAGAGCAGAAGGATTGGAGGTTTAAGAGTGATTTAAGAGAGGGAGATTCAGCATGTAGAGATGCTTCAAGGTTGCTGAGAAGCTTTGAGGAAGGGTGAAGAGCACAGCCATGGGGTTGGAAAGGCAGGAAGGATCCAGAAGATGCCAAGCCTTGCTTTGTCCTCGAAGATGCAGGAAGCAGGAAAGCACTTTAGACACAATCAGATCAAGTCATTGTTTGAGGACAGTTGTTCAGGCTGCTGTCTACAGTGGATTGGAGGAGCAAGTGCTGGCAGCAGGAAGACCAGGGTTTTGTGCTTAGCTGGAACTCAGGAAGTGAGGACTGAGACTAGCTGGAACCACTGGGAAAAAGAATGAAGACCAGTGCGAAGGTTCAGAGAACGAGGACGGAGTCTGGTGGACAGGTGGAATTGGATGTGAGGGATGGACAACCAAATCTTAATGTCGCATTTTACAGGCTTGGTAACTGGCAGTACCTTAGTCTCCTCAGTGCAAATGCTTGACAAATGCTATCTCCTTTACCCTTTTTCTTTTTCACTTGCCACTCTGAACCAACTCTTCAAGGATCTTTTAGATTCTAGATGGGTAACATTGGTTGAGCTTTTTCTGTAAGTAACATTTGTTGAACTTACAAGGTGCATTAGACATATTTTCTTGCACATGTCTCAAAGAAGCCCCTTCAGGTACCTCTTGTCATTTTCGCCATGTTCCAGATGAGGAATCTGGAGCTCACAAAGGTCAGTGACTTCCTGAAGTCACACAGCTTGCCCCAGCAGGATTTTGGTTAAAGTGGGATTCAATGTCACGAAAACAATCACTCTTAAACCTTGCTACAGCCTCCCCCTTGCCCGCAGTGTCCTATGGGATTCTCAAGTCTTCCCCATCCCTTCAAGCCACCACCCTAGGACCCACCAACTGCAGCACTTGCCTTTGCTGGAAGTGTGCCCAGGATTTGCCTCCCACCTGTGCTCTATCTAGGGAGACTGAGGTCTGCCATCTAGTGGCCATTGCCTTCCTATTTCTCCTGAGCTTTTAAAAGAAAGAAAAAAGAGGTTCCCACTTAAAAGACAGCCCTGCATATTTATAGCATCATTCCCTGTAAACAGGAAACTTCTCAGACTTAGAGAAGGAGCCCAGTAACGTAGGATATTGCCAATAAGTTCCTCCACCCATTCAAAAAATATTTAAAAAGTTAAACACATATGCACACAAGTTATTCCACTGGAAAGTGAGCTTTCTGAGAAAGGGATTTCTTTTTCTGTATTGCTTACTAATGAATCTCATGAGCCCTGGGCAAGGAACTTGCATAGAAGACATGCAACAAATACTTACTGAATGTCGAATAAATGAATACCTAACATTTACTGCGTCATATTATTGGGTTGGCCAAAAAATTCCTTTAGTTTTTCTGTGCCATGGCTCTAATAATGCTTACTTGTCTTTAACTTCATTAAAACAATTTTGTTAGATTGTATTGTGACAGCTGTTATGTAAGTGTGCATTTCTAAAATCTTACCAAAATTGATGAATTTTTCTTCAGCTATTTTAATATTGAAGAGCATACACAACACTTTCATCATATTATGCTTTATTATTTCAACAAAGGTAAAAATGCAACTGACATGCAAAAGAAGATTTGTACAGTGTATGAAGAGGGTGTTGTGACTGATTGAACATGTCAAAAGTAGTTTGTGAAGTTTCTTGATATTATTGATATTTTGGCCAAATAATTCTTTGCTGTGGCGCTATCTCATGCATTGGAAGATATTTAGCAGCACTCCTGGTCTGTACTGACTAGAAGTCAGGAGCAGGAGGTAGCTGATCTTCTCAAAATAGTCAAATCAATAAAGTTATTGGTTAAAATGAAAAATGTATCTTTTATTTTACAGAAAAAACTGAATGGACTTTTTGGCCAACCGGGTATATACCACACTTGCTGTCCTTTTTCTCATTTAAATCATAATCCTCATTTAATCTTAATGCTCACTTTCTCATTTAATCTTTATGCTCATTGAGAGGTAGGCACTGTCAGGATACCCACTTCTCAGATGTGGAGGCTGTGGCACAGAGGGATAAGAAGCTTGCCAGATTTGGGGAGAGCTGACTTGACTGAGGTTTTCTGGCCCTAGAGACCCTGGAGTTTACAACTGTGCATAGTGCTGTGTGCCAGGCCTTGTGTGTGGCATAGCCACGTTTAGACAAGCGGTAGAAATACCTTTAGGGGACCACCAGACATTCCCTTTAAATGTTTTGACTTTGTGTGAAGTTTCCTTTCCCAGAGTGCTGTGACAGACAATAAATTGAGGGGATTCAGGAAAGGGTGGCTGGCCAACAATGAGTCCCTGTCATTAGCTAGCTCTATGGCTGTGTGACCTTGCACAGTGTCCCCAAACCTTGGTTTATTTATCGATCAAAGAAAGAGACTTAGTTAGGATCTCTGCCTTCCCTTCCAGCTCCAACATTCTACTGTTCCTGTGACTCCCAGGGAGTCTGATGTGAGTAGAATAGAGAGGACCACTTGTTACTAGGCAACCAGCACCCACCTCACCCATGTTGCCATGGTGATGATGAAAGTTGGGCTGATGGGATTACCAGTTAATTGCATATGAGAGCTCAAGACCTCTGTCTCTTTCTTGCTTGCTGGCTGAGTCTTATTTCCTTATTCTCTGTGGAACTGTGGAGAGATGTTTCTCCCCACAGCCCATCACCTGCAGGGTCCCCAAGGCAGCCCTAGTGCAATGGAAAGCAACTGGAAATAGAGAGCCTGGCTGTGTCTCTGAGTAGCTGTGTGACTTTGCACAGGTTGCTCAGCTTCTCTGGGCCTCCATTTCCCCATTTGGAAAATGAAGATGTTAGAATAATGATCCCTGTCTAAGGTTCTTCCTTGCTCTCAAGTCCTTTGATGCTTAGGGAGCATGTCAGGGGAGACGACCACACCGTTACTAGGCAACCAGCAGGCACCCTGCCCAAGTTGCCTTGGTGACTGCATGCTGGAGGGGAGGAGAGTAGCTGCTGCAGCTAATTGCTTAATTATTTATGAGTGCCTCAATTCCTTTTTGTTGTTTTGTTGCTAGGGGCTGTATGGTTATCTTCTCTTCCTCTCTCCTGCCATCCCAAATCATCTGAGTTGCGTGTTACTCAAAGCATGTTGGCCTGGATCTCAAGCTACCCATGCTCTAGTCCTTTCCTGTCATCTCCTAGAGTGGTGGCCTCAGGTAAGTCATCTCACTTCTCTGGGCCTCAGTTTTCTCATTTGTAAAATGATAGGTTTGCTTAGATAATTTTCAAATTTCTTTTTTACACTGAAATTCTAATTCCTGCTGTTCAGTTACAGAGGGGGAAAGAGGAGAATTTTCCCAATTTGTTATCTTCTGAGGATGATTCTGAAGAGCAATAACACATTTCAAACAGTAAGGAAATGAAAGTTAAGCTCATTGTTCTCTCCTTGCCTCTCACCATAGTGACATTACCTGATCTCTTATTAATCTAAAGGTCATTAAAAATTTTTTTTGTATATGATCTACTTCCAAAAGAGGTTTGAAGGGTTGTATAAGATGCATATGTGTAAGATGCATGTGTGAAATTAGGTCATTACAATAAAATAGGACTAAAGTAATATAAAAATAATGATGCTTCTTCATTGGTTAATATTGATGTTGTGATTAAGCATTAGATGTAGTATTGAGCATCCTGGAAGCCAAAGTAAAAAGAGAGGGAGGTGCATAATTGTTACTCAAAAAAGAAAAATTGCCAGACTGTTCTTCTAACTTCTGAAAGTAATATATCATGTGGTATATATTGTCTTTTAGAAACTGCATATAATACTTTTAAATTAACCCTTTCTTGCTGAGGGTGTAGTAAAGAAAGAAGTTAAACTTGACACTTTGATTAGTTTTAATCATTAAAAAGCAAAAACCCCCTTTCTGCCAATGACTTAGAATTTGATAAACATAAATGTCACTTGGCAAATATAAATTTTCAGGAGAGCTGTTATTTATAAATTAATAATGTATAAATTCATGTATTCACTTTGCACAACAATTTGGCAAAATGTATCAAATTTTTAAACATAGACAAAAATTCTACTTCTCCAAACTTGCTCTGAAATAAATTTGCACAGATGAGGAAAGATATCAAATACAAATTTGCTTATGGTAGTATTATTTATAAAAGGAAATGACTGCAAACTACATAAATCTTGAGGGCTAATGAATTAAGTTACATTATTTCTTTAGAATGGATTACTTTGCAGGCCTTAAAATGAAGTAGATCTGTATGTTTTGCTATGGAAAATATCTTTTAGTATATAATGTTCAGTAAGATAAGGATGCACAGCAATGGTATAAAATGATTCTATTTCTGTTATAAAAGATATAGGCAGGTATAAAATTTATATGTCTAGATGCATGCTTTTATGTGCATACTTGCTTTTTTCCTGGAAGGAAACTTAACAGTGGTTTCCTCTGGGCAGAAAGACTGATAGCCTTGGAACGGAGGAAGATCTACTATTCATTTCCTTATTTTTACTATGTGGACATGTTAGTTTTTTAGTTAGGGAGGGAGTAGAGCTTGGAATTTAAAAGCCTAGACTCTGTTCAAATCCTGGCTCTGTTACTTACTAGGCATGTGACTGGGGGTTAATTTAACTTCTCCATTTCTCATTAACAAAATAGGCCAATAATAGGACCTTCCTCATTGGATTATTATGAGGATTACATGAGTTAAGTTTAAAGTGCTCAGAATAGCCTAAACAATGCTGTATTTGTATTTTCTTGAAAGAAACAAAAGGAGAAATTTTTTAAAGTGCATCTAACCTAAAGGACCCCCAGTATCTGAGAGTTTGAAAGATTTTATAAACATGTCACTGCTTCCAACATCATATGTTGTATAAAAATTATGTTTGAAGCAGGGATCAAAAAGCATTCATCTTATTTCCATTGTCATTTTATCTGGACTTGAATACCTTCCAGGGAAGGTACCTACCCTGGGATTTGTAGTAGGCATTTACCATGCCGGTGATGGTACTGAGTGCATCTGGATTTGCAGCTCCTCCTCTTTTTTAAAGGGTCTATCTCAGTGAATGTTCAAGCTAAGAGCTAAGAATGTATTAGGCCAGGTGGAAAATCTAGGAGGAGCTGGAACCATTATAGCCAAAAGGTTAAAGAGTATCCATGCCTGTGGCAGTGGTGACGTATGTGTTCACATGCCCTCACGCTTCTCCTTTTCTTTTGAGGGAGTGACAAAGACCTGGCAAGGGGACTATGCTAGGAGGATCCCTGAGCAATCTTCTGGTGGTAGGGATTTCCTCTTTATTCAGAGGTGCAGAAAGCAGAGGGCTCTGTGTTCAAGATTGCCTAGTTTCCTCCTCCATCCTTACAGGTGGTTTGGGGCAAGCCTGGAGAACTTCAGCTGTCTTTGGGAATCTTCCTTTGAAGTTATCCACACTTTAGGCCAGGCTTCAGCCCTTAACTATGGGTAGATGGTGGCCCCAAGAGAGGGTGGGTTGGGGGCTCTAATCCCTTCAGATCATCTCAGTTCAGAGAGTGCAGTCACCATGAGGAATTCAGGTTACCACTTCAGGCCTGAGTCAGTGGTTCCTGACTTCTGAACTTCCGGCCCTTTCTGTCTGCACTCTTGGGCATCCAGTCTCTTCATCCATTTGGCCAGAGGTTCCCATTGCATCACTCACACCCAACTGTGCTTCCATCTGCCCTTTCATTCCTCCATCCCTACGCCTGTCACCTGCCAACTTTCCTTCCCACTCTTCCTTCCCTGTCACCATGGAGTTATTCCTCCCATCTTCTTTCTGGAGCCGTCCATTCATTCAACTGCCGACCACTTGTCTGGCTGCGGAATCAGCCGCTTGACCGGTATTGTTCCCCCATTGCCATAGCCTGCCAAGACGTCCAGGACGCAGTTTGGCCCTCTCTCCTTTGGGTCTGGGCCTGTGCAGAAAGGTACCACCTCGCCCTTAGGCCGGCTAGCTTTTTGTTCGGCTGACGGGGATGACTGGGATGTAGGCCGGTGCTTGGCGCGAGGGCGGGCGGGAGTGGGAGGGAGCTTGGCGCGGGGAGGGTGGGGACGAGGGCGGGGACTTGGTGCGAGGTGGAGGGGAAGTGGGCCGGGGATTGGCGCGGGGCAGGCCGGGGCTGGGCAGGGTTGACTCCGCGGGCACTCGCCCCGCGGTCCGCGGGTCTACCGTCGCGGCAGGCGGGGCGGAGAAAATGGCGGGGCCCCGGGCTGCCCCCGCCCCTGCGCGGCCCACCGGCCTGCAGCAGCTGTCGGCGCTGCGGCCCGAGCCGGGCGGGGTTCCGCTGCACTCGTCCTGGACCTTCTGGCTGGATAGGTGAGGACCCTGCCGTGCGTCCGCGGGCCTGCGCCACCGCCGTGTCTTGGGGGCCCAGGCCCCTTCTCAGCCCCGGGGCCTCGCGCACAGCAGGTTTGGGCCGGGCGAGCGTCTGGGAGAGAAGAGGGGCTCAGCCCTAGAAGTTTCCGCCGCACTTTTCCTTTTTTTCCTCCCTTTTAAAGGAGGACTGTGGGCGAGCGTCGGGGTGGGAGGTGGAGGGCCAGTCACCCCTCGGGGCTTCTGGGAAGCTCGGGACACGACCTAGGCACTGACAGCGCTGGGAAAAGTTGACCCGCCTTTGGGAGTGTGCTGTCTTAATACTAGGATAGCACCGAGGTCTCCACACCTGCGCCCCACCTAAGCGGCCGTACTTATCTTTTTGAGTTCTTATCCGTTTGGCCCGGGGTTGGGGGGGGTTGTTTTTTGTTTTCTTAGCACTTACCATGGAGCCACACACCTACTAGGCGCTGGGGATTCAACGGGGAGCAGTACCTCACCTTGCCAGTCCAGTAGGGACAATTATAGCTTTCTCAAGGGACAGCTCAAGTGCCCTGTTCTCAGAAATGCCTCCCTGACTACCGCGTCTAATTTAGTGCACCCCACCCTCCAACCATTCCGTTTTCTGTCTTTGTTTTTGTTATGATGCTTAATGCTACCGCAGGAATCTGTCTCGATCCCTCAACACTTCCCTTCTGTTAAGGGCCAAAAAGTAGTGACTTTGTTTTTGACACTTGCTACATCCAAACACCTAGAGCTGTGTCTGGCGCACAGGAGGAGCACAAGAAATTTTTGACAAACAAATTGATGAATACAAAGTCCCTTTTTAGCATCTGTCATATAGCGGGTGCCCCACGTGACATCTTAGGGTTGTCCCAACAGCTCATGGAAATTTTGCTAGCACTGTCTCTACTATGGTTTAAGTGTTTGGAGGAAATGTACGTGATAGCTTTCTGTGAAATTTACTTACTTAGACACAGGTCTTCAAAGGCCTGGCATAAAATGCCTGCAATTTATACCAGGTGATAGTCATCTCTTTAAAAGTGATAGTCATCTCTTTAAGGAAGATGGGCGCATTCTTTTCTTCCTGTTGGAATTAGCACCCACCTATAAGAACTGACACTTGGAGCCCTTGTGTTTTCCATGACCCAAAGAAGAAGTTGAGGGTAGGGGAGATACAGTGAGTGTCGTCTTTCAAAATACTTTCACTTTTGTTAAGAGAATTTTACTGTCATAATGAGAGTGTTTTTGGCAAACTATCAAAATGAAATCACGTGTGTCTTTGTTTTCAAGGGTGTGCTGAACTGTGGTTATTAACTGGTATCTGTTTTGAAGGAGTTAAACCTGGACTTACGGAATAAATTGTAAATACTGTTGACTGGTGGAAACAGTATCAAAAGAGTTTCTTTTTAAACAGATCAAAAATTAGTCTACTTAGAGGGGTAACATTTTAAGAATGATCTAAGATAGCAAAGTATATAACACCATAACTTTTTAAGAACATTTGGTATTTTTTAAGATAAGAACCCGGTAACTTCAGTAAAGACAGCCATAGCTTTCATAGTTGCACGTTTTTGTTCTCTAAAAGCCAGAAAGCAAGTGAAATACACTATTATTGTCACAGTGTCCAAAATCTTTAATAGAAATGACTCTTAATTTGGAAATTATAATTAGTTCTAGCATTGCACACATGAATTTATTTTCCTGATTAATCATCTATAGCTTCGGTTGAACTTTCTTCACTTCTTTGGGAGTCCTGCATTTGCGTAGGCTGCCCCCTTCCTCTTGGGTGTATGAACACATTCAGTTCTAGAGGTTCATTTATAAATTTTTCCCCTAGAGAAGCAAGATTCTAGAGAGGGTGGTACAGTTTTTAGCTGATATCTGCCACCAGCGACATCAGTTTTTAACAGCATACCATCCAAAGGCCTCCCACTACTTAAAACTCCCCTTTGGCACCTGTCTCTTAGCCTGTCCTACCATCCAGCCCACTGTGTGGTGAGGGACAAGTAATATAGCCTTCCTAATCCTCACTTTCATTGTTTGTGAAAGGGTGATAATCTTAGAATATATGTCATAGGGCTGTTCTGAGGCTTAAATGAGAGCCATCAATGTGAAACACCAATGCATAAATGTTTATTAAATGCTCACTTCCAACAATGGTATTTTATGCTCCCAAATTACAGACCCCTCCCTCCCCATAAACCCTCTCCCACACACATAGCCACCACGCCACCCCACACACAGCCCCAGGAGCAGCTTATCTGAACTCAGTGTGAGGAAGCCAAAACCTCATTCATTCCCCTCATGGATGAATTGGAGAACCCCTCAGTGAAGTTATTTGCATTTTCAATAGTAAACTCCAATATGATATATATGTTGTTTTTTTTGTTTTTTTTTTTTAAGTAGACGGACTCTATGGCTAAGGATTTAAGCATTTGGGAAGTAATTTTAGTTGACAGTATAGAATGAAGAGTTTTCCTTCCATTTTCTGGATATTTAAAACCCTGCCCTGTCTTGATTCTTGGAGACCACTCTCGGTTATGTGCCTCTGCTTTGTTTTCATCTCATGGTTACCCCCTTTCCTCTGATTTTCCTCTGCAGGACTCGGTCCTTAGCCCTCTTCTAATCTTCGTCCACACCGGTGATCTCATCTAGTCACAAGGCTTTCAGTTCCATCTGTGCACTTCGGTTATTTCCCAAAGTTTGGTTATTCCCCAAACTTGACATTGTGTATTCAGCTCCTCTTCCTATCTCTGTGTGAATGTCTAACACACATCCAAATTCAGTGCGTGGCAGACCACCTCAGCTTCCCTCCCAGACATGACTTTTTCCATCTGTCCACCTCACGTAAAAGCACTTACCAGCAACTCCTTCCTTCCATCTGTTCAGCCCAGAAATCTTGGAGTTATCTGTGACTCTCTCCTCACCTTCTCCCTTTGTCTTCTCTATCTTGTCCTCCTCCCTCCCCTGCTATATCCATTATCAACAAATGATATTCACTCTACCACTAAAGTGTATCCATAATCCATTTCACTGGCACTATCTGCATCCTAGACCTTGGACCACACATTGCTCACCTGATGAATGCAAGAGCATCCTAACTGCTCTCTGTGCATCTACCCTTGTCCCTACAGCCCATTTCCATCACAGCAGCTGGTAGTCCCTGTAATACTTAAATTAAAGTGTGCCACTTTTCTGCTTTACAGAGCAAAAGACAAAGTGCTTATAACAGCCCATGAGACTCTGCGGCATTTCCTGTCCTCATCCAGGACACCTTTTCCCCTCTGTCTCCCTGTCACTCTCCCTCCTCCCACACCCTTCTAGCTCACTGCCTCCCTTGTTCTTTCTCCATTATGCCAAGGATGGCCCTTTGTCACTGAGTCCCCTCTGCATGGGAAACTGTTCTCTCAGTCATCTGCCAGGTGCCTGTGCTTTTTTCTTTTTCTGGCTTCTGCTTAAATGTCATCTCAGGGAGGCCATCCCTGAGCATAGATACAAAATAGCATGCACATCCACACACATTCCCCGTGTCCCTGACCCTGTTTTATTTTCTCTATAGGATTAGCCCCATTTGCCTATCTTCTCTCACTAGAATGTAAACTTCACAGGGTTCTTTCCCCATTGCTCTGTCTGCAGCTCCTAGATTGGAGCCTAGTACAAGTTGGCCCACACTAAATATTTAGGGCATTATTGAATACTACCTACAGTGACTTTCCCTCCTCCCATGGTAGTTCATACTACTCTGCATATCATTGGCAAGTGTGTATCTCTAACCCCAAACTCTCTCCCGAGTTCTGGACACATACTACCTACCATGTGCTGTGTAAAGATACCACCATCCTACAAGTTTTTCAAAGTTGGAATTTCCATTATCCCTTGAATCCTCTTCTCTCTCAATTACCCTATTTCATCCAGTTCTGTAGCCCTTCCATTTGTTAACTCACTGTTGGAAAACTTACTCCAAGCCTCAGCTGTCCCCTCATCTCCATGTCCTTTCCTCTAGAGAGCTAGTTCTCTCTGGCCCCATATTCTCACTAGTTTACCTGAACCCAGCTTTCCCTTCTCCAAGCATCTCCCCCCGACCAGGCTGGGTTGGGCAGGGTCAGCTTCCTAAACACCTGATCTTGTCATTGCCAAACTCCTACCCCTCTTTGCCACAGCAGCAGGTTTTGACTCTTTGTCTCTCACTACCTAAGGGTGCTTCTGCTGTAGGACTATGTACCAGACAGGTGGGATTCTGGATCTCCACCCCTACTTTTACCAGAGCATTTCTGATTGATTTTGTTGTCTGTGTTTTTAGAAATGGACCACTTGAATTTGAAAAAAACCATTCCCTAGCTTTAAAAAAGTGAAAACTGTGGACTTTCAAATTATGGTACAAAGTTCTGTGTTGCTATGTTTAATATGAAACTCACTTCCTTTTTAGTCTCATCACCTACCTCTCCCCAGCTCCAAAGTACCACTTAGTCTGTGCATTCTCTCTGGTAACAACAGACTACTGGCCCTCTTCATGGATAAACCATGGTCTTGCCAGCCTCTGAGATTGGTCTCCCAATGCTCCTTGTGCTTGGGATGCCCTCTCCCCTTTGTCTACCTGCAAAGCTGCCATACACCCTTCCAGGCCTCACTAAGATGCTGCGTTTATAATTGTCTTTCATTGTTTTTTGGCTCAGGAAGAATTAAGCCTTGTGTTTCCACAGCATTTGTTATAGGCCAGTATTTAAGGATACTCTTCTGTCCCTCTTCTTGATCATGAGGCTCCAACTGCCTCTTGTCTGACTCCCATGAATGCATAATACAGTGCATGTAGTAGGTACTTAGTGAGTATTTGTGTTCTTGTTTTGTTTTTTTAATCTTCACTCAAGGATGTGTTTATTGACTTGAGAAAGACAGAGAGAGAAACATTGATGTGAGAAAGAAACAGACTGGTTACCTCCCGTACACGCCCGGACTGGGGATTGAACTCACAAGCTAGGTGTGTGCCCTGACCAGGGATTGAACCCACAACTTTTTGGTATAGAGGATAATACTCCAACCAACTGAGCCACCTGGCCAGAGATGTGTTCTTGTGTTTTTAGTCATAGTGATCAGTCATGATGGACATCTCCCATGAACCCCACCCCATCAGGGTTTAGGTCCACCCAGCCATTGTTTCTTCGAGTGTAGTCTCTCACCACATATCTCCTAATCACCTGACTGTGCTTGTTAAAGTTCAGTCTCCTGACCCTGCCCAGCCTTACTCAGTGAGACCTCTGGGGTAGAATGTGCATTTTTAACAAATGCTGTAGGCCTCAGAACCTGAGAATTACTACTTTGTTTATTAATGAGGTTAATTGAGCATATTAGTTGCTAGTCACTTTGCTGGTGCTGAGAATGAAAAGATGATGACAACATTGGACTTGGGCCTCTCAGAAGGGTTGTGTTACATGCTGTATGTTTCAGTAGCACTAATGATGGGTTCAGCAAGGTGCTGAGTTCTAGAGGGGCCCACCTTTCAGGGTGTGATGCTTTCAAATGCATTCCAATTGTGTGCTCTACAATAACAAATCTGATTTGTGGAAGTGGGGCCAGGCTTGACAAAGAGGATCCCAAATTATCCTTCTTCATAGAATGGTGCATGGAGACTAGGTAAGGGCAAGAGGCTACACAGAAAACCATAGTTGACAGGTAGAGAGTGCCTAGCATCTCAGTTATTCCTATTTTTTCTTTCCCCCATTTTTTTCTTTCTGAACCTCTCTTAAAGGCCCAGGATTTTATTTCATGTAAGGGCTAATGGTCTCTGGGTTGATCAGACAGGGAAAGGCCCTGATTAGGAGTTCACAGCCTGTCCAACCATGGGTCAGTGGTTGCTTTTGGCAGATAGGTTTGTGGTCCCTAAACATCCTCATTCAGAAAAGTTACTAGTTCTTACCCGGTACTAACTGTTCCAAAAATATATTTTGTCCTTCTAATTTTAGAATTGCCATTCTCTATTTCCAAACCTAAGACAACTGGCATTACTTTAGTGATCTTGCCAGTTGATCACTAAATCAACCTGGCCATGATTACAGGTTGCAACATGGCCTTGCTTAGTTCTGTTGTCAACTCTACACAGTTATACTGCTCTGTGGCACAAACTCCATGTACTGAAGGATTAATTATGTATCAAGAGTCCTAGTTGCTACTGGCAAGGAGCTATTAGGCTAGGAGTGACAATAGATGGAAGCAGGGAGAAATGAAAATACAATAAAAATGCAAAAGTAAAGAAAGCATTTAGATTATATAGTTTTAGTGGATGCATTATTAAGTGTTAATAATAGGCCTTGGGTCATTTTTTATGTGACTCTCAAACAACAAGGTGCTGTAAGCACAAGCTACAAATCTGTCTAAAAGTGATTGAAATGAAATCTGTCTAGAAGTGATTTAAAGGGGTGAGTGATCTGTAAGGGATATCATTCATCACCTAACTGCCTGAGCAGATTTTCCCTCTGATCACTGAGCATGATGTTAGTAAATTCAATAAGAAAGTTGGCCTGTAGGAGACATATTCCTGGCTTTATAGTTTTCCTCTTTAAAGTAGTTCTCATCACTGAAATAACATGATCTCTCAAATTAGGTAAAGTATTATCATTCATATTTTCATCACCATTGTTTGTGTATGTGCACTGGACATGTGTCTCCATTAGTTGAATATATTGTACCTTATATAAAGTTTTAAATATCTTTTTCCACTTTAACCTGTTACTAGTAACTACCATTTTCCTCAGTGTGCTAGGTAGACACCTGACTGGGTACTGTATGTAATTACCCACAAAATCCTCATAATGTTGAAGTGGGACATATCAGCAACACTTTATAAATGAGAACATTGAGCCCCAGAGAAGTCACTTCTTGATGCCACACAGCTAATATTGAACAGAAACAGTATTTGAATGAAGTATTGTGTAGCCCCAAGCTCTAGGGTTTCTAACCCCACTGAATACTGCATCCCTTTGAATATGGACAATGAATGGGACACAGTTCTCCCATACTTCATGTCTAAAATATAAAAGCTGGATAGGACATGAGAGGTAATCTAGGTCTACCACTTAATTCTACAAAGAAAGAAACCAAGGGCCAGTGTCATCAGAGATAATTAAGTCAAGGACTTCCTGCCACAAAATTTGCAGGGAAAGAGGAGAACCTTGCCTAAAATCTCTACTTAAGTGCCTTTATAGAATTGTCCTTCACTTTAATGATAACACTGTCTCCATAATCTCTTTGAGTGATGAAAAATGCATGTGTTACAGTTACAGTGGTGATGTTTACATGTTCATTACCTCTTACTTCCTGAGATGTTAGCATTTCTTTCCTTCTTTTTTGAATCCTCACCCAAGGATATGTTTATTAGAAAGAAAGAGACAGAGACAGACAGAGAGAGAGACATCAGTGTGAGAGAGAAACATGGATTGGTTGCCTCTCGTATGCACCATGACCAGGGATCAAACCTGCACCTTGGATATGTGCCCTGACGGAGAATCAAACCCATAACCTTTTGGTGTGTGGAATGGTGCTCCAACCAGCTGACCCACTCAGCTAGGGTGATGTTAGCAGTTCTTATGGTGACATGATTTTTATGACATAGATCAACACACCTCAAATTTTAATGTATATATTAATTACCTGGGATTCAGCAGGTGTCAAAAGATGCCTGGAAATTCTGCATCTTCAATAAGCTCTCAGGTGATGTCAACCAAACAATATTTCCAGGTATTGCTAAATGTCTCCTGGGGGTCACAGCCTCCACAGATGAGCATCCTTGGCTTGCAGAGATAGGGCTCGGATAGGGTTCTCTTGGAAGGTTTGTGTTTGTAACATGAATGAAGTAAAAAGACATTCAAAAAATAAAAAGTACTGAGGAAATTTCATACTGTTATCCATAGTGGCTGCACTAGTCTGCATTCCTCCCAACAGTGCACTAGGGTTCCCTTTTCTCCACAACCTAGCCAGCACTTGTTGTTTGTTTATTTGTTTACAGCCATTCTGACTGGTGTGAAGTGGTATCTCATTGAGGTTTTAATTTGCATCTCTCTGATGACTAGTGATGCTGAGCATCTTTTCATAGGGCCCTCTGTATGTCCTCCTTGGAGAAGTATCTGTTCAGGTTTTTTGACCATTTTTTAATTGGGTGGTTTGTCTTCCTGGAGTGTAGACACATGAGTTCTTTATATATTTTGGAGATCAAACTCTGTCCAAGGGTATCATTTGCAAACATATTTTCCCATACGGTTGGTTCCCTTTTCATTTTGTTGATGTTTTCTTTAGCCATGCAGAAGCTTTTTATTTTGGTGAAGTCCCATTTGTTTATTCTTGCCTTTATGTCCCTTGCTCTAGAAGACGTATTGGTGAAAATGTTGCTGCGTGGAATGTCTGAGATTTTCCTGCCTGTGTTCTTCCCTAGGACTTTTATGGTATTGCAACTTATATTTCAGTTTTGTCCATCTTGAGTTTACTTTTCTGTATGGTGTAAGTTGGTGGTCTAGTTTCATTTTTTTTACATGTAGCTGTCCAGATCTCCCAACACCATTTGTTGAAGAGGCTATTTGTACTCCATTTTATGCACCCCAATGTTTAGAGCAGCTCAATTTACAATAGCCAAGTGCTGGAAGCAACCTAAGTGTCCATCAGTAAATGAGTGGATCAAAAAACTATGGCACATTTACACAATGGAATACTATGCAACAGAAAGAAAGAAGGAGCTCCTACCCTTCTCGACAGCATGGATTGGATCTGGAGAGCATTATACTAAGTGAAATAAGCTATGTGGTGAAGGACAAATACCATATGATCTCACCTATAAGTGGAACCTAATCAACAAAACAAGCAAGCAAGCAGAATATAACCAGAGACATTGAAATAAAGAGCAAACTGACAGTAACCAGATGGTAGGGGGGAGGGGGTAACAGGGGGGAAAGGGGAAGGGTCATCAAGGAACATGGACAAAGCAAAAGGGGGGAATAGGATCGAGGGTGGGAAGTGGGGGTGGCTGGTATGGAGGGGAATGATGGGGGAGATGGAGACAACTGTGCTTGAACAACAATTAAACAAAGAGAAATAAATAAATAAAAGATACTCTACATGTGATACCAATAAAAATGTTTCTTTCAAAGAAATTCACTACTGACATTTGTCTTCTAGTTGCTACAACTATCTGTTAGCATAACAGGGAAGAGAAGGTATGGGCTGTTGCCACCAAGGCTGCTGTTTTGCCATTAACAGCCCGCACTGCTGCTTTAAGAAACAGGAACAGCGCTCGCCTCGGCAGCACATAACTAAAATTGGAATGATACAGAGAAGATTAGCATGGCCCCTGCACAAGGATGACACCCAAATTTGTGAAGCGTTGCATATTTTTTTTTTGTTTTTTTGTTAGCTTTTTTTTTTTAAGAGAAAGCAACAAAAACAGTATATGGTACAGCTTCTGGATCAATGTTGAACCAGCAAGTCCAGTACACAGTGGCCTGTTTACAAGGCAGACTATTTGAAAATCTCAGCTTGTTTGCCTGTTTTAAAATTGATTCTCTGGATATGGCCCAGTTTTGCTTATTGAAGATGTCAAAGGTTCAGACATGAGAGTTAGTCATATTGGCATTTTTCAGTGATTGTGAGAGTTAGGTTTGGCTCACAGAATAATGCCATGCCTTGCACTGGCCAATCCAAATATTTACTACCATGAGAAGTTCTGACAACTCCATTTTGTTACTTTGAAATCTGGATAATCATGAAACTGCAACACCTGGAAGGAACCTTTCAGATCACAGAATCCAACTTCTTCCAGTAAGAAATTAGAAAAATCAGTTTCCATAGAACCTGACATATTTCCTTTCAAACAGCGATACGTCAGCATTGTAAGATATTAACCAGAATAGAGCTGTTGCTGACATGATCTTATTGGTTTTAGTGAGGACCTTCTGTACTTTGTTGCATTGAAAGGAAGACTATTCTAAGAAAGTTATATGGACATAATCTAGTAATAAAAATGGAATTCAGCAAAAACTGTGGTGTGGATAGGAACTCACTAAGTGGGCACTACTGGGTGCTGGCCTTGATTCACAGGTTGGCCTCTTCCAGACACCTCCAAATGTAGCACTAGTAGCAGCTGTCTCCAGATCATTTTGTAGCCCATGCTAGGTGGTCCTGGGCAGAACATAGGTGGTGGCTAACCTTGGTCTGCGTCTCCCAGAAGGCCCAGAGCCAGTGCACACAGTGGACAGCTTCAAACCATGTTGAAACCCTACCACCCAACCATCCCCACAGGCAACACACTTAAGGCTCAGACTTAGCAGGCACTAGTGTGCCCCTGAAGTATGTCCTGCTCTATGGAGTGGGCAGAGCTGATCCTTCATGGTGGTCAGAGGTCAGTGGTCATTGGTTGCAGCCAGTCCTTACAGCTGATCAGCCTGGGAGTAAATCCCTCCCATTGACATGCCAACAGCAATCAAGGCTCAACTACAAAAAAAAAGGTGTACACAGCCCACATGGGGGTGCACCTTGAGTGCCCAGCTCAGGTGAATGGACAGACCATGCCACTGGACCCTACAGAACATCTACTATATTAGGCCACTCTATCAAGCCCAGGAGACATAGCAGTTCTACCCAATACATAGAAGCAAACACAGGGAGGCTGCCAAAATGAGGAGACAAACCTGTTCCAAATTAAAGAACAGAACAAAATTCCAGAAAAAGAACTAAATAGAATGGAGACAAGCAGTCTACTAAGTACAGAGTTCACAACACTGGTTGTAAGGAACTTAACAAAAACCTCAACAGCATTCAAAAAAGACCAGTAAGAAATGATGGACATATTAAATGAAAGAAAGAATAATTTACATGGAATCAACAGTAGAGTAGATGAAGCCAAGACTAAGGTTAGTGATTTGGAATATAAGGAAGCAAAAAGCACCCACTTAGAGGAGCAAAAAGAAGAAAGAATCCCCAAAAATGATAGTGTAAGGAGTCTCTGGGACAACTTCAAGCATACCAACATTCACATCATAGGGATACCAGAAGAAGGAGAGATAGAAAGCAAGGTATTGAAAACCTATTTGAAGAAATAATGATTGAAAACTTCCCAAACCTGGTGAAGGAATTAGACATATAAGTCCAGGAAGCACAGAGAGTCCCAAACAAGATGAACCCAAAGAGGCCTACACCAAGACGCATCATAATTAAAATGCTAGAGGTTGAAGATAAAGAGAGAATCTTACAAGCAGCAAGAGAAAAGCAATTAGTTACTTATAGGGGAGCTCCTATAACACTCTCAGCTAATTTCTCAACAGGAACTTTGCAGGCCAGAAGGGATTGGCAAGAAATATTCAAAGTGATGAAAAGCAAGCATGTACAATCAAGATTACTTTACCCAGCAAAGCTATCATTTAGAATGGAAGGTAAGACAGATACAAAGCTTCCTAGACAAGAAGAAGCTAAAGGAGTTCATCACCACAAAACCAGTGTTATATAAAATGTTAAAGGCTCTTTCTTAAAGAAGGAGAGGAAAAAATATGAATAATAAAATGTCAATAAATACATAGCTATCAACAATTGAATCTAAAAACAGAATAAATGAACAAGCAGAACAGAAACTGACTCAGATACAAAGAACATTTTGGCAATTGCCGGATGGGAGGAGAGTTGGGGAGACCAGTGGAAAAAAGGGAATGGATTAAGAAGTTCAAATTGCTTGTTACAGAATATTCACAGAGGTGTAGGTTACAGCATAGAGAAAGAGTCAGTACTATTTTAATAACTATGTATGGTGTCAGATGGGTGCAGGATTTATCAGGATCACTTAGTAAGTTGTGTAATGTCTAATCACTGGATATACACCTGAAGCTTATTAATATAATGCTGTGTATCAACTGTGACCAAAAATTTTAAAATGATTTTAAAAACATGAAATTGAATGGACATAAATGACTTTGTTTAGTGGTCTCTTCCACTGGAGTATGAGTAAAAGACCAGAAGCATTTAACAAGGTCATCAATGACCTTCCTTCGAGGTTGAAATTGGTCATGTCCTCACATTGGATTTGCTTTAGGTGATAGAATCCTGTATGGGGGAACATACAAATTATTCTCATTCTGAACCATCATAAATTGAAATGTAACTTTAAAAACTAGTAAAAATTGAAATATATAGTTTTAAAATTAAAAAATACGAAATGCATTTACTGCCTTTGGACCCCAGCACCCCCTATAGGGGGTGCCTTGTATCCATTATCCTAGGTGCTTTGAATGAGCTGGAGTATCTGTACTGGACGTGCTCATTTGGGAGGTCAGCTAGACTTTTCAAAGGAAGAAAAGTCAGTATTAGAATAAATACCAGTAAATTTTCATATAATAGCAATAGATTTTTCATGTGAATATCTCTTCAGAAAAAGTTTAAGGTTTTTAAAAACTTTCCACCAATGTTTTCATAATTTTAGCCAAAAATAGCATAAAAGCCTGCATTGAACAGCAGATCAATGTTTATCAAAGTCGGAACTTTAGGACTCCCGTGTCCAGACAGTCCGGATAAACTGATGGATGAATCACAGACAGGCACTGTCATAGCAAGGTACTAAATTAGTATCTCACTCTTCACCATGCTCTTCAGCATAGTTACATGAGGCTTCAAGTCTGGCAACAAAACACAATCATGGTCATTGCTGTGGATTTGCTTTAAAAAAAAAAAAGTCCAGCTTATTTATAAACAACTAGAAATGAGTTGTAAACCCAGTGTTTTATCAGACTTTAGATAAATTTATCTGACTTTACCTGCTCAGCAGGGGTCCCTTGTTTGCCTTCAAACTAATCTGTAATTGTACTTAGTAAACCACCAGACTAAGGAGCTGATTTCCGAAATGTATTTATGGTACTCAGGCTTGACACCCAGGTAACATTCATTGGTCTATAGTTTGAGGAATGTCATCTGTAGAGCCCTGCCACTTGTGCCTCACATTCCACCTCCCCACCAAATACCGAGACCTCTTGGCCCGCCCTTTGCTTTGTCATCCCCTCTACCTCTGAGGTATGTGAGCTTGTGCACTTATCCAGTGTGCATAACAACTATCCAGGAAGTTCAACATCTTGAGGTTCCATGGGGGCTGTGTCTCTGAAGGTCAGTAATGGGTAAAGAGCATCCCTTCTATAGATTCCAGATCCAAATGGATCAGCCATGACAGTACATTCTCTTCTCACACCAAGCCTCTTATTTCTTACTGGTAGACATGGCGCTTTCAAGCATTGAGTGGTGAATTTTCACCATAAGCTTGATATAGCTGGACACCAACATTTTTTGAGCAAAAACTGCTAATTCAGTATAGGGAGAAAGAAAAAGTGTCTATAACTAAGAGTCTTCTAAGGATTGATAAGATCATGTCATAGGAACTGGTGCTGAGTAAAGCTACTCATAGTTCATGGGAGGTTTTTGGTGAAACCTGTAGTACGTTGCCATCTAGTGGAACGTAGGCAAATTAAAGATTAATATATTCTGACCCCAAAGTTCAGCAGAGCTAATTAAATCAGCCAGGGAAAATGACAAAAGTATTTTCTAAAGGCAAGTGTTTTAGAAACGCATGCAAATTTAGTGATTAGTTGACTTTTAGTAGTCATGTTTTCTTAAAGTTGGCAAAAGTCACTCTGTTTCTCAAGAGTTTGTGAATGTTTAACCACTGGGGAGCTAAGGAGTTTGTCAAACGTAACCGGGTCAGGAACCTGTCATTTTCATTGTCACCTGTGTAGTCAGCACAGTTTCTCATCCAAAGTCCTAGGCAAAAGCTTGGTTATTACAGGGTTATTTTAGTAGTACTTTAAAATGTGATTTTAGGGTTTCTAATACCTTTCTTGCATACATTTCTGTACTAACTTTCCACAGAATAAATAAGTTTATTTTTTAGGAGGAGCAAATCCATGACTTCACAAAGTAGGAATTTCACATTTTAAATTCCAACAGATCCCAGAAATGTCCGGTTCTGTGATTGTCGACCTGGTTTGCATGAACATCTGCAGATTCTGCTATGGAATCATTCATGAACGTTGACTATTTGTCTTACTGTTTCTTTGTCTGTTTGCTATGTTTGCTTAGATCCCTCCCTGGAGCCACTGCAGCTGAGTGTGCATCAAATCTGAAGAAAATCTACACGGTACAAACAGTACAGGTAAGACCCAAAAAGGGGCACACCCAATTAACATGGTATATGCTGGACATTCAATCTTCTACCCTGAAAACTGCCACTGTGCTGGAAGCCCCCACCCAGGTCCCTGCTCTGGTGACAGGTCTGCAGCCCATTTTGGTGTAGCTGCCCTTGACTACGACAACCCCAGAGGACTGCTGAGCATGCCCCCACAGGGCCTGCTCTTTTCTTGGTGACCTGCTAAAATTTATCTACTACCTGAACCTTTCACAGACCCCTCATGAGCAGCAGACAGTGCTGTGTTAGGAAGACATGAACTTGTGTCCCTGTTCCAACACCAGCTCCCTGTCTGAGTTCTTATTTCCCATCTGTGAGAGGCACTGGCAGCACCTGCATCATCACATAGGAGCAGGGGAATGCTTAGCATGGAAGTGAAAGGTCTAAGACCAAGCTTCCTACTTCATGTTCAAATTTCATTGTCCTCAATTGGGCAAGTTTCAACCCTTTTAATTTCTGTAAAACTAGTATACCAATAGTACCTACTTCATTGTTGTTATGAAGGTTGAGTAGTATAATGTTTATACCTCACTTAGCCGAATACCTGATAGGTTCTCAACAAACATAAGCTTAATTCTGTTAGTTCTTTCTGTCTCCAACTCTTAGGATAGGCATTTCTTTAAAAAACTGGTTTATTTAGTTGATCACATTTGTTTTTTTAAAATGGAATATTTTTTTAAATTATATTTTATTGATTGTGATCAATAAAATATATTGGGACAACTGCTATTACAGTTGTCCCATTTCTTCCCCATCATTCCCCTCCACACCCTCTCCCACCCACATTCCCCCCTTTAGTTCATGTCCATGTTTCATAAGTTCTTTAGCTTCTATTTTTCCCACACCATTGTTGCCCTCCCCCTGTCTGTTTTCTATCCACCGTCAATGCTACTTATTTTCTATACCTTTTCTCCCCCTCTTCTCCTCCTCCCACTCCCCTGTTGCAAGCCCTTCATGTGATCTCCATTTCTGTGTTCCTGCTCCTGGTCTAGGTGTTTGCTTAGTTTGCTTTTGTTTTAGGTGTGGTTGTTAATATCTGTGAGTTTGCTGTCTTTTTACTGTCCTATTTTTTCTTTTTCTTGGATAAGTCCCTTTAACATTTCATATAATAAGGGCTTGGTGATGATGAACTCTTTGAACTTGACCTTATCCGAGGAGTGCTTTATCTTCCCTTCCATTCTAAATGACAGCTTCACTGGATAGAGCAATCTTGGATGTAGGTCCTTGACTTTCATGACTTGGAATACTTCTTTCCAGCCCCTTCTTGCCTGTAAGGTCTCTTTTTGAGAAATCAGCTGACAGTCTGATGGGAACTCCTTTGTAGGTGACTCTGCCTTTATCCCTTGCTGCTTTTAGAATTCTCTCCTTCATTTTAATCTTGGTTAATGTAATTATGATGTGCCTTGATGTGTTCTTCCTTGGGTCCACCTTCTTTGGGCCTCTCTGAGCTTCCTGGACTTCCTGGAAGTCTATTTCCTTTGCCAGATTGGGGAAGTTCTCCTTTATTATTTGTTCAAATAAGCTTTCCACTGGTTGCTTTTCCTCTTCTCCTTCTGGTACCCCTATAATTTGGATGTTGGGACATTTCAAGTTGTCCTGGAGGTTCCTAAGCCTCTCCTCATTTTTTTGAATTCTTGGTTCTTCATTCTTTTCTATTTGGTTGTTTCTTTCTTCCTTCTGGTTCACTCCATTGATTTGAGTCCCAGTTTTCCTCCCATCACTATTGGTTTCCTGTGCGTTTTTCTTCATTTCACTTATTGTAGCCTTCATTTGTTCATCTAATTTGCGACCAAAATCAACCAATTCTATGAGCTTCCTAATTACCAGAGCTTTGAACTGTGCTTCTGATAGGTTGGTTACCAGTGCTATGAGCTCTGCATCTGATAGGTTGACCACCTCCTGGTTGCTCAGATGAATTAGCTCTGGGGCCCCGGTCTGTTCTCCCTTTTGAGCCATCCTTGGTTTTGTTTTTTTTGTTTTTGTTTTTGTCTGGTTGCAGTTGTTACATAGTGAGGGCCAGAGCCTTAGGTGTTCACCAGGGTGGGGCAGCCCAGTCCCTGGGTTGTGATGCTGGATGTGGGGGCGGGGTCCAAGAGGGAACAATGGCGCTTGCTCCACTCTCTGCTGGATTTCAGTCACTTCTGCCGCTTCCCCCAAGCAAACTGGACCCCTCTGGTGCTGATTCCGGGGTGGGTAGGGCTGTGCACGCTCGAGGACCCCGTGGGTCTCCCCAATGAACTCTCCTGTGAGGCTGGGACTCCCTCCTGGCCCCTCAGCCCCTACAAATATTTTCAATGGGTGCTTTTAGGCTTCACTTCTTGGCGCTGGGGCCCTGCATTGCTCAGTCTGTCTTGCTGCCTGTTTTCGCCTGGTTTAACTGTGTGCAAACGTGTGTCCACGGTCCGCCGCCTTGCGCGCCCCACTTGGCCACCTCTCGTGGCAGCAACGCCGCCACCTGTGCACCTGGAGTGACTGTGTGCCTGGGACCACCGCCGGCTTATCTCACCGCCATTCGCCCCTCTTACCAGTGTGGGTGAATCATTGTTGTGGGACTTCCGCACAATTCAATTTTCTCTCTGTCCTGGTTGGATTTTCTTTTTTTTTGGTTCTATATTTTTGTTGTCCTTAATCTTGGTTGTGAGAGAAGGCACAGCATGTCCATCTACGCCTCCATCTTGGCCAGAAGTCACATTTCTGTTTTATTCAAAAACAAATTCTATCAAGTTTATCCTCCTTTTGTAGTTTGATACACTACAGAGAAAATAATGCTTTTAAGTCTGTTTCATAATTGCATTTACCAAGTCTGAAGTTTTTAGAAGGCCATATTTAAATTGTTCTCCTTTTGTTTGTGCCCCTAAATCTTTTAATATGTTAGGAATTCTATTAGATTGCAACTCTTAGGCAACCTCTCACATGCAGAAGTAGCACAGAGCTTTTTTCAGAGTTTTCTCAATATTTGGCAGGAACTGTAGTATTTGTAGTTAATGTGGTTCCAGGGAGGGCAGTAAGTGGAGGAGACATAGTCTCAACCATAGGTTATTTGTGATCTAGTCAGGAAAATGGCATAAGCATGTAGAACGCAACATCAGTGCTGCTGTGATAACCAGAGACAGTTATGAGCTTCTTTGCCTCCCTTCTCTCCTGTGGTGAAGCAGCTATTGTTTAAACCTCAAAGCACTTGAATTTGAAACCCTTCCTCATGTGAATGTTCTTAGATCCCATGGATTTTTGCAGGACTCATTAGACTTTCCCTCTTGTTATCACATTGGATTGTTGGAGCTGTGCCTCAGATTCCAGGGCAGACTGGCCCAACCAGGTTCAGTCAGATGAAGGGGTCATTCAGGTTCCCCCGTGCTGCATGATGACATGAAGCAACTGCTGAGCTCTGGCACTTGCAGCAACTTAGACAGGGGCTTCAGGGACTACTTTCAGGTACCTAGGCTGGTACACACTAGGAAATGCTTTCTTAAAAACTACACTGGGAGATAATTTGTATTTAGTTAATGGAGATTTCTTAAGTGCACAGTTTGGTAAATTTTGACAAGGGTATGCAGACGTGTAACCATCACCCAGATCAAGATAAAAAAGTTTCCATTGTGCCAGAAAGTTTCTTTGTGCTCCTTTTCAGCCTGTTCTCCCAGAAGCAACCTATTCGCATTCCCATCACCATATATTCATTTTGGTTTTTTTGAACCTTATATAAATGGGATTACAGAGTACTTATTTTGTCTAGTTCCTATTACTTAGTAAATATTGCAAGGTTGGATGGATGGATGAATGAATGAATGAATGAATGACAAATTAATAAATGAACCATGTTCTTGAGTCACAACTGGTTGCTCATATAATTATCCATTAAGCTGTAGGCTGTCCTTTCTCAATGGGGGCAAAAATGGATTCTTGATGAGCCAAAAAATCTTACTTTTTATGCATAAAACACAAATATACATGCAATACATAAACAGATATACATTCTCTATGTGGTATTCAAATTTCACAAGGGAGTGATAAGGAAAAAGGGCTCCTTCAGGTGCAGCGGTAATAATGGAACACTGATCTAAGTGGACAGGAAGTTCTTTCGTATCTCTAATGTCTCTGTATCCTCAGTTTCCTCATTGTGAAACTGAGATATTAACAGTGCTTACTTCCTCTGGTTGATTGAGGGTTGAGGTTGCATGTAGTTTTCAGCAGTGCTTCGCACTTAGTAAGCCCTTAGATTTCATCAGCGCTTATTGAAGTGTTATTGGGTTCCACTCTTCAGCTCCGTCAGTTCCTTGGCAAGGATGTGGGCTCTGGTAGAGGGTAGTCAGACTGCTTGGGTTTGTATCCCGTATCTGCTACATATAAGCTTGGGCAAGTTGCTTAAGTTCTCTGTACCTGCTTACACCATGTTTAAGATGGGAGTAATTGTGACACCACTTGCATCACAAGGTTGTGAGAATGAAGTGGTATGGAGAGTAGAAGGCACTATGTAGGGGCAATTATCATAATAATCAGCTCATTTGCCATCATTCGTCTGCTTTTATTGGAACTTCTTTTTACTTTCTGAGTCATGTTTTATATCAGCAAACTGTGCTACTATTTCTAGATTATTTTAAGTATTTATAGCATAGCTAACACCCCTACTTAGGAAAACATATCTAAGTTACCAATAACTTTTGGGATTTTAGCCCTTGAGTGAATATCTGTGAATAGTTCTTACTATTTAACTGCTAGCCTAGGTGCCCATCTTAAAGTCATTTGAAGACTCATTTTTGTCCCACTGTCTTTTTATTCTGTGGTTGTAGGTTGATTCTTGAACTTCCTGTGAGCACTAAAAATCTGCATCCTACTCATGTCTCTTTCTTCCCCATTTATATTTGGATGAAATGTAAGAATCATGCTTTTCATAAAGACCATGTATCTTTTCGTATTTTGAGGTCATTCAGCATATCAGAGATCTTGATAGGGTGGAGGAATCATGATGCCCATTCATTAGTGGGGAGGCTGAGGCTAAGAGGTAAGTGGCCCGAAACAGCCAGTGGGAACAGCCAGTCATGCCGTGTCTCTTTCGTCATCCTGCTTCTATTGAGTTCCGTTCTCTTTCAGTTCCACCCCAGCTGAGGAGGTGGGTGCTTTCAGATGACCTAGTGACCCCTGCTGAGGACACTGTCATCAGGGCCAACAGCAATTCTGTCTGCTTGGACTTAAATTTATTTCCAACTTCTCTGCCTTTCCTGGAAAATTCCGTTTTTCCATGTAAATTTGTTTTCAAGGTGCTTATTTCTTTTACTCTCTTGTGAACATTTCCAAATATTCTACATTTCTGCTGTGTTTTTATGTCCTAAATGGATGCTCTATAGAATAAGATATAGCTTCTAAACAAGCCTGATTTTACCTGTGGGGGAATGAAGACCTACCTGCCTAAATGTGATTTACAAGGGAGGGCTCTCCCAGTGCCTTCCAGTTTTGCTACCACACACCAAAAATTACACCCTGAAAACTCACCCCTGTACACCATCTGCCCCTCCTCAGATGTTGTTGTGACTTATGTTCTGCTACATTGTATCTCACCTGTACCACGGTCTACCCAATATTTCCCATAAGCTCACTGATGTTTTACTTATATTTAAATAAAACAGACACTTCATATTTCTTCTGTAAATGGAATCATACACATCATTTATTATAAAGAGGTCATCTTAAAAATATATATAGTCTGTTAAAATGAAGAAAGTGTTCCTTCTGTAATTGTAACATCAAGACATCATCCTTTATCAGAAGTGTAGGATTGTGCTGTCGTAGGTCATTAAGTTAGGATGACAGATAGCTTTCCAGATCTCTGAGAAATGAGTCCACTGCGCCTTTCAGAAGAAGTTTTATAGGTCACTATTGATAATTGACAATGATGGGAAGCATGGTTCCAAGTACTCATTGCCCTGGACACAGAATGGCAGCTCAGGGTATGTGGTGTCCTGCAGCAGAATAGTCTGAAGGGAATCATCTCAGTGAATGGGGGTGGTGAGCATATAGCGAGAAAACTCCACACCAAAAAGAGAGAAATAGGGACTTGAAGCAAGGTCTGCTTCATATATCTGGCAATTACAGGCTAACAATAACAAAATTCTTTATTATCATTTACTTATTCATTACATGTTACGGGATCAACATTTTTAGTCATGACCCAGTTGTGCAGAAATAGAACAGAAGTAAGATCACCCATGACTCCCATGTCAGCTGCATGCAGGCCCTGTCATGTGTGGGAGGGGGGTGGAGAGATCAAATCCTTCAAAGTAAAAGTAATTTAGTCGCTTCAGAGGTAAAACTTAGTCTCTACTGAAGGAGATGAGAATATGCCACTTATAAGGATTATTTTGAGCTGAAGGCAATTGAAAAACAGTAGACATAGTTGTTTCTGCCTAAAAGCAGGGCCTAAATTTCCCTGTGTAAAGGAGCCCCTCTTTCTCATCAGTTGAGTCCACATAACAAACCTTACTAAACAGCCTTTATTGACCATATATTTCCTGGTCACTCTCTAGGAGTTCAACCCCCTATTATTTTTGTCTAGTCACTTCTTCACAGCGTATCACTCTTTGTTAAATGGAGTCTGAATTCAACCAGTTCTTTGGGTTTTCTAAGAAGTGCCTTTGTACCTAAAAATATTGCATCAATAAAGAATCATCTACCTATGGGCTTTGCCCAGGTAGCAGGCTTCATGCTGCTCTGCTCTTTCCTCCAACTTTTCAGGAGCCGGAACTCTGTCCTAGTCTCTCAAAGTTCAAAGCCCACTTAGCTCCCCAGCTGGACCTTGTGTTTCTATATTGACTCCCTGTATGGTGGGAAATGGCCCTGACATCCTTCATCTTAACCTTCCTGACCATTAGTTCTCAAAACTTGGGCTCTCACTTTAAGTCAAGCCCTTTTGGAATTCAAAGCAAAACCCATTTCTGTCTCTGGTAACCAGCTCTTGCAAATCAGAAGCACTTTGTTTTTAGGCTCTTGTGTCCCCCAAGAGTTAAAAACATCCATTAAGCTCTTCAGGAGTCTCCTTGATCTGCTCTTCCCATAAATACCATTGGTTCAGTTGGTGGGGAGAAAGCCCCAGACAACTAGAACCTGATGAAAGAAAATATTTGTTTAATATTTCAAAATGCTCTCCTGCCTGTTTGGCTACAACCCTCAAAAGAAATCCTGGACATTGTGGGTTTTGTTTTATTTTTTAGATATATTTGCTAGGTATTTTTGCTAGCTTTACCTTCCAAACATTGGAGGAGGAAATTTACCAGTTTTTCTGGTAGTGAGTGATCATCTATTTGGCAAAAGACTGTCTGGTGGGGCATAGTTGCTCCAATTTGAACTAATAAACTGGGGATTTATCAAGTGGTCGTTGTTGTCTAAGGAGTTTAATCACACTTTGCTTCCTTACTTTAGTCTTACCACTTTCACTTCCCACCTAATAATTGAATTAATTATCCAATGAAATTGTTGTATTGTCCTGTTACACAGAAAGGGAAACTAGGGTTTCGAGGACTGTGTGCCCTATCAAGGTCATCCTGGGAACTTTGGACTTAAATGCAGGCAGACTCCATTGGATTTAAGACTCTATTAGACAACCATCTGATCTCAGTTTCTAAACAGAAGAGGCGCCAGAATAATGTTTAAGATCTTACCCACCAAGGAGTAGACTCTGCAAAGGATGCCCTCTCATGCACTCAGCTCCATTCCCCAAAGACTCCTTGCAGTGTCCACAAATGCTGACTGAATGAATGATACCCAACTCTTACACTTCTCCTTGCCCTTGGGAGTTATCATTAGGCTTTTGAAAAAGTACTTGAGCATCATTAATAAGCATTGTGCATAGTTTTAGCTTTACTACAATCTGTTGTTCACAAGCCCAAATAGAATTAATTATAAGCCTAATCACTTTTGAAATCTATACGACAGGTTCTGTATTTCTAGGAAAGTTTAGGTGTTTCAACAATATAAAAGTGTTATGAGGGAAACAGTCGTGAATTACAAGCTTACTGTGAAACAGTCCTTCCACTTGCACATGGAGGAAGAGGGTCTGAGGAGTAATGGAGGGCTGGGTTCCTTCCTTGAGCTCTTCCTCCATCACGCAAACCTAATAAGTTGTATGAGGTCTGCAACAAGAATGTAGACCAATTTAATGCCACATACTTTTAAAATTGAGCTGTCATATTTTATTCCTTTTCATGCACAAATGTGCAACCATGTGCTTTATAAGTACATTAAGTCAGAGTTAAGTCTGTTGTTGTATCTTCTTGGGCTGTAGTTTCCTGCTGTCAAATTTGCCAAGACTAACAAAATAAATGTGTGTTTCTGTTTTCAAGAGAAGCTTGTAAAGCTATAAACTTCAGCACAATCTTTAGGGTGTTTTCTTAACTTTGGAACAGGAGAAGCCTTCCCCCTTCCCCACCCCTCCAGGTGCTTACAACAGTAGGTAACAAGTCAGGATTCAAGAATTCTGGCAGGGAGTAGGGCAGATGCTCTGGTGTGGGATGCCTTTCAAGAAACCTGAAGTTTGCCTGCACCAAAGTCCTTTTGGTTTTACCTGACGCAGAAATTTCTGGTTTAGCACAGTCTTGTCTATAAATTCTACATAGGTCATTGCCCCAGCATAGTGAGGGTCCCAGGCTGGAGCTGAGGCACCACCATGCTCAATGCTGGTAAGGGCATCTACTGGTGGGAAAACAGTTTTAAACATTCCTTTATTCTGTGTTTCCATGGCTTGGTCCATGGCTTCCAAGGTGGAAGAAAGATGTGCCAAAAACACAGAATAATATCATCAAAGAAAATAGCCTAGAGGTTAAGAACACAGGTTTTGGAATCAAAATGCCTGGCATCAAATTCTAGTTCTACCTATTCATGTGTGTACCACAGACAGAAGCTGAAATACTGGAGTAATCTCATTCTTTACACTAACAGCAAGCCATTTATAGGGTAGAAATTATGAGGGTGGAAAAATAATTTTCTTTCTGCCTTTCTAACTTTGGGCTGGACTAATAAGTTGACATGAGACAGATTAATAGGAGAAAAATGACCTAATTTATTATGTATGCATGTAATAAATTCTTTTGGTGTTCTAAAAGATTATGAGACTCAAGGACCCACTGGGCAGTTGAGGATTACAAGGTCTGTCCAGAAGTTATCCAGCCATGTAATGTGAAAAATAGAGACATTTACTGAAGGAGATGCAAGATACAAGAAACTTGTACATAGGACAACGACCCCTCAGTACTCTTCAAAGTTGGTACCTTGGGACCTCACACAGTTCTCCTGGTTGCCATCAGCTGCCCTGTCATGTTTTCCTGAATCTCATTGATGGTCTGAAATCTCTTCCCTTTCAGACAAGATCAGGTATGTTCAGGGTGGTTTGGCCATAGATTCTTCCCTTTCAAAGGTGATTTTAGTTTTGGCAAAAGCCAGAAGTCACAGCACACCAGATCTGGAATATAGGGGAGCTGAGTCACCTGGGTAATTTGATGTTTCACAAAAAAATTCTGCATGAGACATGATGCATAAGCAAGCATGTTGTTGTGATGAAGCTGTCAAATGCCAGTTGCCCATAGCTGCAGCCTTCTGAATCATCCCAGTAGTTTCTGTAGAGAAATGTTCAAGCTTAACACAAAATTTTATACAGACTTGTTGCTCTACTCAGTCATTTTGAATGCAGTGGCCACACAGTACATGTGCTCACTTAATGCCGTCTACTGCCCCCACTGACTAGTACAGTGAAGTCGTCATTGTTCACACATGTGCATTCCAGTCAACTCAACTTGGCTGCCAGGTTACATCGATATTGCGCAAACCGTTCCCATTATATTAACAATGGCTGGACTTTTTGCAGACAGACCTTGTATATGCCATTGTGGACTAGGGAGAGGGAGCCAGGGCTCTGGGACTTCAAAGGAAAAACAGACAATTTACAGGTAGATGCGAAAGAGTAAATGTGGTAACCAAATTCATGCTGAGTGTCCCAGAAACAATGGGAAATAGAAGGGTGTTTAACAAACAGACTTATATTATCCATGTCTGCCACACTTAATTCATATATGCTAAGGTGAATATGCTAAGGCTGCCTTTTTGAATTAGGTTTTCCTATCTGAATTCTTTTAGGCAGGAAAGGGGAAGAGTCGGTGGTTCTTTCTGAGTCTTTTGTTCCTCAAAAATAACCAGCATAAAATAGTTAGTATCCCAAAAGTCATATTTTTGGGGTGGTAAATGCTGATCCCTTTCCCTAAAGATGGATACTGATCGAGGAGCTGCTGTTTCTACAAACCCATTTTCAGCTAGTCCCCACATTAGTGTTGCTATAGGCAAGGGATTCAAGGCATCCCTAATTAATAAATCTACAGGCAGCTAGTTTTTTGCCTTCAGTTTTCTTACTGTTTATTGTTGCTGCCCTTGCAATTAATTCCGCATTAACTTCTCGAACAGCCAAACAACCGTCAAGGGTCATTAGTCTACATAGATAAAATCTCATTCCACCAATGCTACTTTATTCATGACACTCTGGGACAAGTTGTTCTAATTGTTCTATTGCTTGTGCTGCTCCCTTCAGACCCACTATGAAACACTGACAATCACCCTCTACTTGCCTCACTACATGGAAGGATATTCCTCATTTGTGGTGTAATTCTACTCATGGAATCTATATCCCATTCTGAACAACTGGGAAAGGTTTTGTTCTTCATACACACAATTCTTACTTAAATCCTAATGATCATACCAAACAGTGATGCCTGGATAGGTTAGTCTCTGTGCCTCAATTTTCTTATCTATAAAACAAGCATAATAGTAGCGTCTCCTAATGAGGTTGTCATTAGGACAATTGTATAAACATGTAAACCTTAATAGACCAAAGCCTGGCACTATTACTATTATTATTATTACTGTTACTCTATTATTTTTTATACAATGCTTCTGCCTACCAGCCACTCTGTGTCTTCATTAGTTCTCACTGCTATAACAGAATACCATGTTCTGGGTGGCTTAAACAACAAAAATTGATTTCTCACAGTTATAGAGGCTGGACATCTGAGGACAGTCTGAGGTGCCAACATTGGTCATGTTCTGGTGAGAGCCCTGTTCCTGATTTACAGACAGCCATTTCCTCATTGTGTCTTCACATGGTGGAGAGGGAGGGGGCTAGCTCTCTTCCTGTTCTTACAGGGATACTGATGCCATCATGGAGTTCCATCCATGTGTCTAATTACGTCCCAAGGCTCTGCCTTCTGTATGAAGTCACTATATGAGTTTGAGGAGAACACAAATACGAAGTCCATATGCCCTGTATCTTGGGCAGCAGAGCTGTTGAGTGTTCCTGCTAGGGGAACGAAGGAGAACAGGGGTCCTCAG
This sequence comes from Anoura caudifer, assembly GCA_004027475.1. Lineage (NCBI taxonomy): Eukaryota > Metazoa > Chordata > Mammalia > Chiroptera > Phyllostomidae > Anoura > Anoura caudifer. Next base: position 49,878 of record PVKU01007222.1, read on the forward strand.
GTGACTCTTCTCTGCCTCTTCTTTCATACCCCATCACTTAGTCCAAAGGGGTGTAGACTCCTTGTAGGCTCAGAATGAAGCTGTGTTACAGGAAATATGGTTCAGCATGTATATTCAGCACTACAGGCTTTATTAGATGCAGTCTATCTGTTGGAAAATCATTAGCAGGACCCTTACTCAGTTTTATATGTTGATACATGGCATAGGAATGTTTGCTTAATAACCACAGCATGGTGACCCATGGAAATTGGCTTGACTTCAGCAAGGAACATTTTTTATTTTATTATTATTATATATTTTGTTTTATTATTTTTAATTCCTTTTTAAATATTTAAAAATTGATTTGAAGGGGGAAGAGAGAGAGAGAAACATTGATTTGTTGTTCAAATTATTTATGCATTCACTGGTTGATTTCTTGTATGTGCCCAACTAGGGATCGAATGAACCCACCACTTTGGTGTATCAAGTAGACATTCTAACCTACTGGGCTACTCTGTCAGGGCTACGAGGATCATTTTTAAATATTAACATTAAATTTTCTAGCGGAAAATGTGGACACAGAAAAATCTATTTTGAATGGGTAAGACTTAATGAGATTCTGATTTGTTCTCTAATTCATTAATTTTATAATCTAGTGGCATAGTAAAAATCAATACTGGGTATATTAAACAAAGTGTTTTTCTTTTAAAGATATTCTGGAGTGTGTACAATAATATCCCTCCTGTGACTAGCCTGCCTTTGAGATGTAGTTATCATTTAATGAGAGGAGAGAGGCGACCACTTTGGTAAGTGTCTAACATTAACTGGAGGTTAGGGTGGGAGGGAAATGATTGTAACCCTCATTAAATACATGAAGTCATGCTGAATAGGAACACCAAAGCACTTTTTTCCAGGTGATGCAGGAAGTAATTTTAGCTTTACTTAATTATGAAGTAAGCCCCTGCCCACCATCCTGTTCGCCTTGGGCTTAGGATGGTGAGAAGGTTTCTTAGTGCTCCTCCTCCTAGGGCCCTATTCGGTGTCCCACAGATGGGTTGCTACTAGTGCTCTGAAAGTACAATTGCAGTCGTTTGTGTGACGATTGCATAATTTGGGCTTCTTTCATTAGTTTTATAAGAAACAACCTGAGCATTTGAGTGGAAAAGCTTATAGGCTAGTGGGGGGTTGAGGGGGACAGATGTAGGATCCATACCTGTTGTATGGTTGAACAAGATCATGTCACCAAAGACATATCTCTCACATGGACCTCAAAAAGTGTGTGGTACTGACCCTAGCCTAGGGTCTGGGTGAGGGAGTGTCCTTCTTTAATAGTTCAATGTAGTGATGAGGATGATAGACAGAAAGCCAGTTTGCCTGGGCTGGAGTCCCAGTTAGTAATAAATTCTTATATCATATCCCCCAACTATTCTAAGTTATGGACTCATGAATAAAATGGAAATGTATCTTAGCTCCTTTGGTAGAAAATGACAGGAACTTAATCAGGGGGAAAAAAATGAGATTTTTTGGCCCCTGTAACTGAGAAGTCCAGTGGTAGGGCTGATTTCTGACAGATTTGAGTATTCAGATGCTACTAGAAACATGATGCTCTCCATCAGATTTACTTTGGTTTACTCTGCATTGGTTTAACTTTTAGGCTGTCCCATTTGAGGTGCAAAAATGGTTCATAGTACCTCCAGTCTTGTACCCTAAAAGGTTATCCCTGTCAGCATTCACTGGCCCCAGGAAAATACTAAGGCTGGCTCTTACTGGCTCACATGGGTCACCTTTCCATCCTTGGCAGATCACAAACACTAGCAAGAGACAGTATCTGATGGGCAAACCTGGGTCACAAGCCCATGTTGGAAGCTAAGCTGTGCCATTACCCCTGTCTGAATGTATCTGACATAAGAGTAAGGGACAAGTGGCTCCCTAAAAGGAAATCAGGATGCTCTTACGAGAAGAGGAAGCAGATACTAAACAGGGAAACACAACAAATTCCCACCGAAGGTGTTGAGTCTCCTAATAGACCTAAGAGACAAAGTTGATATGAGAGTCAGATGACACAGTACCATTGTCATGATATTGAAATGTAAGGGGCCTTTATATAGGTGAAGCACTTGTACTAATTTGCCCATTCCCAGGTAATCCAGGGAACCTCTCATTACCACCTTCTTGTGGGTGAGCACCTTGTGTCCCATCACCTTCCCTGCCCTTGTCACTGAATTCACTTGTTTCTAGTAAAAGGACTGGGGGAGAGTTTTTTGAATGCTGGTGTTTGGGGTTTTTTTTTTTTAAGATTTCATTAATTTATTTTCAGAGAGAGGAGAAAGGAGGGAGAAAGAGAGGGAGAGAAATACTGATGGGTTTCTCTCGCACACTCCCAACTGAGGCCTGCAATCTAAGCACGGGCCCTGACTGGGAATCGAAATAGTATGCCCCCTGGTTTGCAAGCCAGCACTCAATCCACTGAACCACACCAGCCAGGGCTTTTTTGTTTTTTTGTTTGTTTTTGATGTCATCTGTTGTTAAAGTAAATGTATGTACAACACTTAATCCTTGAGTATAACTTCAGACCTTGGTCTTTGATCCAGGGAAGAGGAGAGTAATGCAAAGGGTGGCGTATGGAAGATGAAAGTTCCCAAGGACAGCACGGTAGGTTTGTTCTGATCCTTTTCAGGAATTGACTAAGCTTGGGATTGTTGATTGCAAATTATCCCATTTTGTACTTTTAAGACAGCCTGCCTGGCCATCTCAGAACAGAACTGGGGGTGAGAAATGCTGTTCTGACTTTGGTGATTTTCGTCTTACACTGTCACCTTGAAAATATGTTAAAGCGCTTCTCTAGAGAAATGGTGTATTAGTTTTACTTTGTGAAAGAGCTAAATGCCTATAACTTTTACAGAAAGCTTATTATCTTTATGGTCCTGATTTCTTCATCAAGCAATACCTAACATGTGGATGTTGGTTTTACAAAGCAAGAAGCAGGCTCCTCTTACCAAAGAGGAGGTTCCTCCTCCAGTGGGGGCAGTGTGGTTCTGAGAATGACCATGGCATTGAGAATGAGGTGCTGGGGAGGCCTGGATCTCTCCATTCTTTGGAGTTTCACGTGAGGTTGATGAGAACCTGGTTAGAAGAATAGCATGGTAGGATGCTGGTTTGCTATGGCCAAGCCTCAGGCACCTCAATTTTCCAGAGGTGGGCATGCTCAAATTTATCATGCTGACTGAAAATGAATGTTCAGATCTGTTCATAAGCCCTTGGAAACCAAAAGGCTTCTTTGAAAATAGACAAAAGGGCAAATGCTACCCATTCTCACCCTGGTTTGTTTCATGTGGATAATCTCAAAGAATTGAACCATCTCCAGAGACCCTTACAGTTGAGCTGGAGTCATTTTCCTATAGGCGCACACCCAAAGATATGGTCATATTTATTTGTTAAAGATGCAAGCTGTTAGTCAAGATGTATAACTCCGAGACTTGGCTTTTATTTGGCATACATAATAGAAAATTTCAGGGGAGCCAGCAGCCAATCAGGTAATTAAGGCCTATGAATCCACTCTGTCCCCCTTAAAAAGGAGAGAAAACAGTGTAAAGGAGAGAAAGCAGTGTAACAGGAGAGAAAGCAGTGTAAGAGGAGAAAACAAAGAATGCAATGTAAGTTTTTAAAAAATTCAGTAAGAATAAGTTTTCCTTTTCATGTTATTTTTTGACACTAGACTGAATTTGAGTTGAAACAATCAGGATGCCAACTTTCAGTGAAAAGAGGTTGAAAGGCATGTTTGTTCTTTCCTTGTTGGCCCAGTTGGCCACATTCAGTCACAAATAATAACACTTCACATCTGCACAAGCATTGCCATCCTAAGCAGTTTGGTGCACACAGCTGTCGACAAGTGGGAATCTGGTGGTCCAACCTTGTCTGAATCCAGAACAGGACAAGAAACTTTCCCTTCCCTAACTTCCTCCCTCTTTCTCAACTTCATCACTAACAGTATAAGAGACTGATAGTTGGGACAGATAGGAAAGAGAAGGATGATTTCTAGATGGGAGACACATAGACCAGAATGGAGGGTCTGGGAAAGAGAAAAGAAAACCCTCCTTGAGAGTAAGAGGTCACAATGTTTAACTGCTGTCATCTGGGTTAAAAATTCAGCCAGGCTGCTTTCAGCTCAATAATAAACACTATTGTTGTGGTTAAAATGTATTGAGCCTCTGGCATGTAGCAAACATACAGCTATTTATGGAGTGGTCGAGTCCTTTGGCTGCAGCCACAGTGCTAAGTCCTTTGAACACATTTTTTGACTAATGTGTTCAGCACATTAGTCTCATGGACTAACATCTCAAGTCTCATGGACTTGAGATCCCTGGGAGGTCAGGCCCTCTTATTATTCCCTGTTTGCCTATGAAAACCTGTGCAGAGAGCTTGATAACCTGCCTAGGTCACAGATACTAAGCAGCCTGTCAGGATTCAAACCCAATTTTAGGTGAGTTTAGAGCCTGTGGACCAGGGCAAGGAAGGTAACTGGGACCAAGAACTATTCAAGAGGGAATAACTAGAAGAACTTTTAGGACTTTAATAACTTGTTTGTTGGATGGCGTCATTAGATCTTAAATAGAAAGACTCCATTTTTTCTCACTGGAGGTAGACCAGACCATGTACTGATTCTTCTGGGGAAATGCATACATATACTCATAAGGTTCCATTACTTAACATAAACAGTCTATCTCGAGTGAACAGAAATTTGCAAGTCTCTAGTATTATTCAATAAACCAGAAATTTCCTTAAGTGCTCTTTACTTGTGTAACCTTTGAAGTACCTTATAAACTGCAAGAAAAACAGAGAAGAGGGTTTTGAAGGCAAGCATTTTACTAATAGCGTTCAACTATAACCAGTTAATATGTCTTGAATCACAGAGAGGTAATGAATCAGAAAATTATGTCATTTGAATGCATTTTTCCACAATTATTTGAATTTGATCAGGGGTTCCACTACAAATTAGTTTTGTGACTTAGGACACCAAGGTTTTTGGACACAAAGTTTGTGATTCTGGATCAATGTATCTATGTATGTAAAGTTATTTGTAGAACAGGACAACACACACTACTGTTGTGAGTGTTCACACCGGTAATTTGGAGATGGCCTTGGGCTCTACACATGGGCATGGAGAGCGCACATGAAGTTGCGGAAAATGGGACGTGTTTAGCTCCTGGATATAATTGTCTAAAAAGAAAAATAAATATATATATACACACATATATATATATATATGTATGTTGTGTTTTTTTGGTTTTGTTTTTTGTTTTTATTCTTTTTCACACCAGTCTACAGTTTGGAAAGAGTTGTTGTTAGCGACTATCGGGGAACAGTTCACAGACTGTGCTGCAGCAGGTAAAGAGCCACGGCTCGTGGGCCCGCTCGGGTGTGCTTGGCTTGTGCTTGTCACTTACAGAAGTTTGTGTGTTTTTTTACTTTTTTTATGTTTTGAAGTTGTTTATTTTGCAACTATGAAGTTACTTTGATTTATTCATGTGATTGTTGCATTTAGTGTTATGTGTATATGTACATATGCATATTTACATATGTATATACTGTAGGTGTATACCTCTGTGTATAGGCATATGTATGTTCCCTTTTAACTCATCTTAATAGTATCTATGACCATCTGTCCAAAAATAAATAGGCAAAAAGAAAAGAAAATGTGGTATCAGTTGGACTCTGAACACAACTTTTTGTTGGTCTCCTTTTCCTATTCTTGAGGGAAAAGTGCCTTTGGTGTCTAGTGAACTTTGTTGTTAAGTAGGCACAATTCTTTCTGTCCCTCTCAGTCCCTTTCCCCTTCCTCCTGTCCCTCTTTTGGTCCCCTGCTCAAAGGGAGCAATATGTACTTAATATTATGAGCTCTGACCCCACAATTAAGGCTAAAATATAAGGTGTTCAGGACTTTACTTTGGAGACCATTTTCAAATACTGAGTGAATTTCTGAGAACCTGTCTGAGTACATTTTTATTTTGCTTTGTTTTTATCATGAAATCACTCAAAGACAGGAAGTGAATTGCTCGTTTAAAGTTCTGTTTTTCTTGGGCAAGTCTTTCTGGGTAGATGCTTCAGAGGCAACATTTAGAATCACATCTTTCCTGTTCATCTTTCAGTTATTTATTTATGTTTTTGTAAACGAATCAGTATTGACTAATTTGTCTTCGGATATCTTGGCTGGTTGTGACTTTCAGAGCCCCTGCATACCTAGCCAATGCTATGGCAAGTTACACATCCATCTCACTAGCAGTTTTGATAATTCTGCTTTTGTTTTACTTTCTTCTTACACTACTTTTTTCTTTACTTAAGACAAAACTGAGTTAAGGTAAAATTGCCTTCAAAATACAGATTCTTTCTATTTTAATAGGGAGTGGTTAGCAATCTCTCAATCTGCAGGCAAAATGCGGCCTAGGTATAATTATATGTAAATACCGAAATCCCTGGGAAAGGAGGTTTTCCATATAAGTTATATCTGTTTCTGGAAACAGGGGAAATTATCTAAGTAGAACTATTCCTGTTTCTAGAACCAGGGAAAATTATCTAAGTAATAATAAATTGCCAGGATTCAGTAAAGAGGACCTATTGTTCTGTGGTTGACTCAGGAAAGGAGAGCACCATTAACTATTAACCATTAGCCTTCCATGAACCTGCCTCTGCCACCTGAAGCAAGTCAGTTCATCCCCCATCTTTAAACAGTGGCTCATCCTGGCTCTAACATCTTATGCTGCCAGTACCCTAAAATAATCAGGATTTTGCAATTTGACTCTCTTACAACTATTACATGGTTGCTGATGGATCTGCCCTTGCATAAGAGTTGCAGCCTTTTTGCCATGCAGTTTCTGAAAGCACTGTACTAGTAGGCTATCTCTAGTTACCAAAAGCCAAGCCAAACTGAAATATTGACAGTTTGGCATATTCAGCACCCTGTGGCCAAAAGTGTAGAAATGGGCAATATCAAAAGACTGGAAAATGCTGATATTTTCCTAAAAGACTGATCTAGTAATTTCATGACCGTTCTTGAAAGTGGTAAACTGAAAAGCTTCCCTCTTTACTTGGTAACTTTATGTTCACATAAAACTTAACATAACTGAGCTCTAGCAAGTATATTTTAAAGGCGTAAATAAAACAAATGTTTTGAATAAGTTCCTGTTGAATGGTCATGGTCAGGTACTATTTAATTTTTGGAAGTTTTTGTTTAAATGTGACATAAGTACAAAAAAGTGTACAAACTGTCATGTGTATAGCTTGATAAATATTCATAAAGTAAGCAGATCCCTGTAGCAAGCCTCCATATCAATGAGCAGAACATTATCAATCCCCAGAATCCCTCTTTATGCTCCCATCCCCCAAATATGGCTGACAGTGTACTTACAACATCATAGAGCTCATTATGCCTGTTTTCAAACATTTTTATGAATGGAACCATTTAGCACCAAATCATACAAGTCTAGCTGGACCAGATTCATTTAAGAAGGAAAGAGGGAAGTGAGGGAGTGAAGAAGAGAAGAAAGGAGGAAAGAAAATAATTATTTTACTGAAAGTGAATTCCTTTAGTAAATTGGACATATGCTTATTTAAATTGTATCCATATAATAGAATGTTTTAATTTGCAGAAGACAATTGGAAGAACTGATTACATAAATTATTTAGAATTACAGATTTACAGGAATTTAAGCAAAGCATATTTATTAAAGCAACATTTTCTAATTGTGATGCTTACCTTTTTCATTTTACCTACACATTTTCAATTGTGCTAGCTATGCAGGTTCAGAGAGCTGACCCTATTTCATTAATATGTCATAAACATGTAAACCAGGAGTCAAAAGTCTTTACTCCTATCATTTTGCTGCAAATTAATATACACAAAGTGTCTGCAAGGATAGTACAAAAAAACTTTACTGATCCGGCCACCATTTTCAAATATCTACAAGGTGGCCCCAAATGCAGAATTTAATTTAGTGTAGTTTAGTTTTGTTTTAAAAGACCGCTCTTAATTAATATAGGTAAATGCTTTAGTGTCCAACTACTGCAGTGCCATGATAGCAGAGCCACACTTAAAAGGTATTTACTCTTTTTTTATACACAGTGCTAACAGATGGTCATGGATTTTCTAGCTCACAGTTAAAAAGCCCAACTATGGAACAGGGATGGCTAGAAAGAAGCACTAGAGAGCAGGAGGCATCAATAGGAAAGGAGACAAGCAAACCCCCAAAAGCAGAAAGAGCAGCTTGGAATACACAGTCCAGGTCTAGTTAGTGTTGGGGCAGATAGTACTGACCACCCCAAGGTACATGAACGCTTGGCAGGAAGTCAGGAGAAAATACTTGCTGTTCTTAATGAAGACAAGCATCGAGGAAAAGTTCATTTGAGTTCACTTGGCTTTCAGAGGGCAGAGTTATGCAACTCATTTTAGAAAAAGTCTCATCAAAACAGAGTAAAAAAAGAGTCAAAAAGGGTAACATGTTTAAAGGGGTAAATTACTTACCTGGAAAATTTGTTTGGCTAGAACACTTTGTATATCTAAGTCCCTGCTTAAATGTGATGTGATTGCTGCAGCTTTGCCCAATAACTTGCTTTTTGTCCAACAATTCTCCTTAGAAACAAGCATTTATTATGGGTTCTCTTGTGCTTCCTTCTTTTTATCATCTTATTTATAACTTACAGATGAAATAATAAGTGCTTAAAAACAGTGCAGGCAGACTTGAAATTATCACTTATTTCTTTTTTTTTTTCTGCCTTCCCCTTAGATGATGAAGTAATAGGAGTCAGCGTCAGCGTTCGGGACCGAGACGACGTAGTCCAAGTCTGGAATGTAAATGCCTCTTTAGTGGGTGAAGCGACCGTTTTAGAAAAGATTTATGAACTTCTGCCCCACATATCTTTTAAAGCAGTATTTTATAAACGTAAGTGCTTCATTTCCAGTTATTACTTTCTAGATAATTCTATAATACTTTTAAAAATAAAAACTGTGTTGCAAATGAGGTAAAGGCAGAATCACTTGAAACTATAATCCAGAAAATATTTCAATAAAATACATTGAAGTGTTTAAAAAAAGTTTAGTCTCAGAAATTAGAATGATATTTAATTGTTGCCTAAGTGCATGGATTGGAAAATGATATACATGTTGTATTTATCATTTCAAAAATTTAAAACTGATCTTAAATTTGTCAGTCTCAGAAAAAAAATACCTTGTATTTGAAGCAACAATAACAAAAATGTTACTGTATGAGTGGGAACATAGATATTCAATCATACCTTCACAAACAGGACTTTAAATATGCTTATCTAACATCTGTATTTGTGGAGGAACTCTTCCGAGCACAGTGGTGATTGAATGTTCTACTGAAATGTTAATGCTTCCGCATTACGGATGACTGTGACACAGAACTGAGGGAGAATTCACCGACAGTGGTGGCCTGTTAAAAGTATGAATAGGTGTGTGGACCTATTGTTTCCATCATGATTCATGTTCATTGCTTTTGTGTGCTCTTTTGAAAAAGTCATTTTTGTCATAATGAAAACAGCTTAGTGTTGTTAAACCAATGTTTAGTAGGTCAAACATTAGGCTATACTTTCAACAATGAAATAGAGAGGAGTTTTGGCAAGCCTACACATACATGATAAATTTCCTGTTTCCCAAACTGGTCTAAAAGTCAGTAACCCAGTTTTCTTTAACTACTGTATTTCATTGAATCTAAAATGCCCTTGATAATAAGCATTATTTTAGTGATAATACTAAAAAAGAAAACTAAAAGGCTCCCAGTTAAACTATGATACGTTGACTTCAGGGGTGCCAGTGCGGGGAGTGTATCTTAGAATTGCTGAAATAGACTTCATTTACCATTTCACTTTTCTCAGCCCTTGACTAAAGTGAGAGGGGAAAAAAAACAAATTTTATTTCATGATTGTCTTAGCACAATGGAGAATATTAAAACTAAGTCCTCCCTCTAAGAAATCACACGATCATGCCAAGTGATTAAAATTTTAGCAGTGAGACTGAGCTGGTACTGCAGATATTACAGGAGCTCCTTAAGGTTCTAAATTTTAGATGGCAATTTAAATAAAAGAGACAAAGATGGCACGGCAGAAGTTGCTTATTGGCTCTTAGTGTGGAAATTGCACATTTGTAGAGAGAATTTTCATTCCTTAGGGAACGAATGGTATTTTCAACCCAGATATTAATGTCTTCCTTCTACTCCACAAGACTAACCACAGCTGAAACTCACTGGAAGGAAATGTGTTTTGTTGCCATTTATGAGCAGGGCCGAAACATTCTTTACCACCTTTGAACCAGCTCCACATTTCACTCAAAAGAGGAGAAAAACAGTTTGGAATAATTAAGTTAGGCACTCTAGATTTTTGTCCCACTTCAATAGTAAGACCTTGAGCAAGTCACAATTTCTTATCCTTTTACTTCCTCATCTATGTAGTGAGGAGGTTGGCCTTAAATGATCTCCAAGGTCCCTTCTGCTTCAAAATTATATGATTCCATTTCCAGGTAACATGTTGGTTAGCAGCAGATTCGACGTGATATTAGTGTTTCATTAGGTGATTAGCACATAGAGTGGTTAGGCTGGTTTTAGGACATCAGGCAAGACTAAACAAGGATGAGCCTCCGCTCAGCTTTTGTGATAGGCAGGGGGCTTGGGGGAGCCAAACAGAGGAGGAAAGTTGTAGCTTAGCCAGTTGAATGAAGCTGAATAGATACCCTAAGACAGATTTCATCATGAAGTTTGTGGGTAATACAGAACTGGCTACGGGTCTCAGTAGAAATCCATATTTTAGTGGCATAAATTAACATTTAAAAACTCAAAGATTATTCAAATAAAAATTTTAATTGGATAAAAGGAAGCAGTTCTCTTTATTTTATATAAAGCAGGCAGTCCTTTACTCAGTAGGGTTACATACCACATGCTGCAGAACTGATTTGGAAAACTGGGGTTTGGGCAGAAATCTTATTCACAGCATGATAAGGAACAGTTGTAGGGTAAGGTAAGTTAGAAATGGCCAATGGCATGTTTTCACTCTGTCTTGTTCCTAGGACTCTGGTCTAAGTATTCATTCACAGAGTGCAGAGCCAGGAGGCACAGCAGGTTCTCCAGCAGGGTGGATGAGGGTTGGACTGTTGATAGGATTTGGACAAAGACTGGTTATTTGACCGAAAACTCCCAATGTACAGAAACCCCTCTTCCCAAATTCTGTTAGGTGATTCAGAGCAGCTGAATGACAAATGTCTTTTTTGATATGAGAATTGTTTAGAGCAGAGATTGACAAACTGTGAACCACAAGCCAAATCTGCCTCCTCTTTGCCTGTTCTGCATGGGCTGCAGCTAGAATGGTTTTCACATATGTGTGTATGGTGTATGGGCGCCTAGCAATGCCCATTTGTGTACATATCGTGTATGGCTGCTTCATGTTACAATGGCACACTTAGTAATGGGCACAGAGACTCTGTGGCCCACAATGTCTGAAATATTTATTCTCTGCCCCTTTCCACAATAAGTTTGCCGAGTCCTGGATAAGAGCATTCCTATATTCCCTGTCTGCCAAGGCTCTCCTGGGAACAGAGCTCCTTCCGCTTCCCAGACTCTCCCGATCCTGAATGCTCTCTTCTGCTATCTCCATGACCCATCCGCCATAGCACTTCAGTGTCCCTCACACTCAGGAGTAATGCAGTCTTTGGCTAGTTCTTATCTATTGATTTTTTACTGTTTGGAGGGGAGCATTTCTTTGAGGTCATGGCTTCTCCATGCGACCAGCAGCACTGTGTATTTTATTGCAGAGCACACCAGGTTTTCTTTGACCAGTCTGCCCTGAAAAATCTTCCTTTAAAAACATTTTTTAAAAAGCATAAAAAGTGAAATGTTTATAAAGTTCCCGTTGTGAAAAACATTCAATTAAATGAATTTGGATTACAGGCCACTCTTAGGGTACTTAGGGGTGCTTCTTCCAATGTTTTATCCAAGTGAAGAGAAGGTGGGATGAACATCCAGAATGATCCTGAAGGGAAGATGGCCCCATTCCCCCCACCCAACTAGTCTGAAGAATTTAGTCCATATTAAAACTTAAGAGAATTGGGAGGGGTTTCAGAGGTGAAATGGGCCAGTCCACCTGTGCCCTAGGACATCTCTGCTGATGGTGTAGGGAGCAGAGGACAAAACTCAGGGGATCTTGAGTTTCCTTTGGTTTTACCAGACCCAAGCCACAGAGACTTTTCCATTTGACAGAAGAGAATCTGCCCTTGCTCCCTGGCAATGGTTAACCAAATCCACAAAGTAGATCTTCAATCTTGGCCCTTTGCCTTGGAGGAAGTACTATGTATTTCATAGGTCTCCCATTTCCCACATCCACTTTTTTTAAAATTTGGGTCTTTGAAAAATGTTTTTGGTAATTTTTTATTCTAGAGTTTTTAAATTGTAATTAGTAATTTCACAAACCAGACAGTAGAGATGGGAAGCGGGGAAAACATGCTTGGGAAAGATAAAAGACCTACCAATTTTATGAAACTTCATTTCCTACTGAGAGTGTTCAGAGATGGGGAGACATAATTGCCACCACCCTTGTGTTGTTCTTTGTTTTGTTTTATTTTTGTTCTATTTTATTTTTAAAAATAGGCTTGTGAATGGCCCTGTCTTGGGTAACATGAGGTCCGTCCCTCCCTACTCATGCATTCCATGGGGTGCATTTTCCCCACAGCATTTGTTCAGAACCCAGCACATTCTCTTCATCAGCTTGTCGGGTTACTCATCCTCTCCGGCACAGCGAAAGGAATAGGCAGCATGCCCGTTGCTTGTTTATTCCTTGTTTTAATTTCATTATTACATTTCTCAGGAAATGCACACTTTAGCTAACAGTTACTAGCACAAAAAGTTATTTGAGTTCTTGCCAACATTTGGGGAAACTGAATGAGATGCCTTAGAGAAAGGTTGCCCCATCCTTTGCTTAAAGTTTTCTTTCCTTTTTTCTTTTTTGTTTTTTTCTGTTCTTTAGCCCATGAAGAGCATCATGCTTTTGAAGGTGGACGTGGAAAACACTAATTGCACTCTGTAAAGAATTCTTTGTCCTTTGCTGATTGGTTTTGGAAACGGTCTTAACAGGAGGGAGAGTGAAGAGAAGACTTGCCGAAGTTCGATGCTGGTCAATTTAGCGTGGGTTTCTGTCCTTGCAGATTGGGCAATTAGGACTTAAAGTGGCAGGTGGGGTGGTGGGAGACTGTGGGTTTCTACCGTCATGTTGCTTGCCTTTTTTTTTTTTTTGCTTTCTAATTTCTGTGTTCTTTTTACTCTAATTTTTCCCCCTCTTAAATTTTTTATTTTGTGTAATTATTGTTTTGTACACTCTCCTTTCATTGAGGCACAGAAGTCAGCTTTCTTTTAAGTAGCTGTACTGTACCTAGTTAATGAGAATATGCATAATTGTGACAGTACTGCTTTTGAAAACCATGCTGCACTTGCAGGAATACCAGCTGGTAAAATCTGTCTTGATTATTTGTCATGACACTCTCCTACATACTATGCACCGGGCATTGCTTTTTCTGTCCTAGAGGGGGAAAACCATACTTAATCAGATTGTGCACTGACAGCACACATATCTTTTATTTTTCCTTTTTAAAACTTACTTTTTTAGTTATAAAAGAAACATAATAGTTGGGTTGCCTAACATGAAAACTATAATCAGAGTTGAGTATCAGGATACAAGTCAAACTCTAGGTTGAGATTCTGTGAACATATTTCTAACCAGAATTTCAATTTGGGTTTTTCAAAGGACAGTTTAGAATGGTAACAAGGGATTTCTCCAAAAAGAAACCTTATACTTCCGATTTAAAGAGAAGGGAATACTTTAATTATTTGAATTAAGCTGCTTCCAGATTTTGGATATGTGTATCTGCTTAGGGCTTTCCACATCAATTTGACACATTTTGTTAAATGACCCCCTTTCCTGCTCACATTGTATGTCATATCCAATAATCAGTAGCCCTCCAAAATGGGCAGCCTTTTTCATTCAGGGGCAGGAAGTTAAATCTCATTTCCAGGATGAATGTGAACATTCACCAAGTTGAACTTGGAGTGCATTCTGTTAACATTAATTTTTGGAATTGTTAATAAAAATTGTATTATGTTACCAAAGAAATATTGGTTTTAGTATAAGGAACTGGCCACCCTTGGGAACACTCAGACTAGCTCCTTGACCCTGCTGTTTTTCCTGCTTCTCCCACCTGGAAGAGATGGGATCCTTTGAAGATACCACCTCCTGCTGGTGTCTTTGGAGGCAGATTTGCTCATGCATGCGCATACATTTTACAGAAGGGCCAAGTGCTCAGAATTACACTGAATTTTTAATTCCTCTTGTACAGGGATGTCAAACTCATTTTCACTGGGGGGCCACATCAGCCTCGCAGTCGCCTTCAAAGGGCCGGAATAATTTTAGGACTGTATAGATGTAACTACTCCTTAATGGTTAAGGAGTTGAAATTACATTCAGCCCTTTGCAGGCAACCGTGAGGCTGATGTGGCCCCCGGTAAAAATGAATTTGATACCCCTGTGTCTAGTAGTAGTGATCAGCAGAGAGACACAGAGGTACTTCAAGCCTCCAGCCTGTGTTTGTAAATAAAATTCTTCAAACATTTGAAAGGACTTTCAAAATATCTATTTATAAAAGTTGTGCTCTTCACTTGCATTACTAACCACATTAACCATAATAACAATGATCATTTTTTTTTTTACAAAAATGCTTTGTTTCTAAACTTGAGTTTCTTCAGTGATTTTAAAATGAGGTATAAGGATATCAGCCCCATTTTTCAAAAGCCTGGAACTTGTTTCTTTAAACATTGTACTAACATCCAGCTTGTTTTTTTATTCATGAAAGAGTTAAAAGTTATTCTGTACTTGAATTAAAATTCTTATTTATAATATTTTTCTGATAGATTAGAAAAGGGCATGTAATTATCTTCATTATAATTGTCGTATATACTTCCATAAGTAAATGGATTTTGAAATTTTTATTTTTGAATTTTATTTGAAAGCATTGTGATGGCATGTTCAACTTTTGCATGTATGTAGCTTTTGAAGTAAAATAAAATAAATAGGAATGTTAGGCTCACATTAACATTTTCTAATTTATATTGTTTATGATCTTGAAAGATGGCTTAACAAACAAAGTAGATTTTTTATCCCAGAGGACTTGTGCCACTATTTCTGACCCTGTGGAAAATACTGACTGTCAGAGGGATTTAATTTGTCTAAGTGAAGAACCTAGCATCTAAATTACTTTAAGAGAGGATTTTGTCAGATTTTGCATTTGAAAATGTTTTAATTGAATATCTAGTTCACAGAGATGTTGTATGAGCTAAACTAATTTAATCCATTTTATAACTTCTTATTACCTACCTGGATTAAATAATCCAGTACTCTTCTGAGATACAAGGACTATTTTGTGGGGCATGTGACTGTCATGGTAGGGTGGTACACCCATCTCAATTGATGCTGGGGAGAGTGAGACCTTTCAGTAGAATCCTGGGTTTTTTTCCAGCCAACCCCTTGCAGGTACAGCCTGAACTCTCCACACAAATACGAGGCCAAAGAGCTCACTTTCTTGTCTTTGTAATTCCTCAGGGGCTGGGATGCAGAGCCAGGCACTGTGAGACCAATGTGTTTCACTTCCCATTATTCCCTAGGTTGTGAGAGCTTGGAGACTTAACTGTTTATGTTAAGAAAGTACACCTGTTAAATAAGGTTGAATAATACTCATTGAAGGTAACTTGTCTATATTTGAATTTTCTTTTGGAAATACTCCCGAAGTCCTGACTCTCTCAGTTAACGATTACATTTCCTTAAATACCTGCCACTTTTCTACATTTCTGAAATGAGAGGAGAGTTTACAGCGAACATATATATTTAATATAATATGGTTGTTAAATTTATGTTACAACTGATGGAGAAAAAAAACCTAAAAAATCTTTAAAGGAGTTTAACTTGACTCTAACCTTCTCACCTTTCTTCTCTATATTACCTTGTCTGCATCATGTACATAAGCACAAGACTTTATAGTTGAAAGAAGCTTTGAATAAAATTGGCTCCACTAGGCACAATGTACATCTACCCACAGAACCTTCACTAAATCTGTCCTTTGTGAAGGGACATTGGGCTAACAAGTGACAGAGCTGGACACTGAAATCTGCAGGCTACATCCAGTCTGTGATTCCTTAGACCAAGGATATACAAAGTCTGGCAACGTAACCCCCCCACCGAGTCACCCTGTCAAACACTAAATATCTGATCCAGTCTGGCCACTGATAAGACTAAATGCATAATCAGTTACAATGAGTAACTGATTCCTCATTACAATCAGTCCTCATTTGTCCCAGTCACTCTGCAGCGATATTAACTGTGTGGTGTTTGAAAGTAGCTTGATTGTGACAGGACACCGGGTGTTGTTGTGAGGGCCCCACCTGCGGACTTACACGAAGTTGACAGCATTTGGAGCCATCACATGGTGGCGCTGCCTTCCAGCCAGTGGTCTGGTTCAGCGTACCTAATTTATTCAGCTGTGTCTGTGCAATTATTTTAAAAGTCTGTTGCATTTTGTTCTGAATCATTTTATAAAAGTAGATATTACAAATGGAAGTTTAGCCCTCCTACACCAAATAAAATACATCAAGATAAAATTCTCCAGATGTGCTTTAAAATATCTCAAATCTTAGGCTCTCATTGAGCCTTTAAGCAGTTGTGAAGAGAAAGAATGAAATAAAGTAACACATAGGAAATACTTCCTGAAATGTTGTGCCCAAAGGGAGAAGTAAAATTGCAGTTTGATTTTTTTAGCTTTCTGGATATGGAACTCTGTTTTTAAAAATATGCCTATTGTTTACTCTTCCTGTATTCTATATTTCTATAAGATTTCACTTATTACAAATGAAAGTAGAGGACTGCCTGTGGTAGTTTATTTCTTAAAAGAATATATTCAGATCAATTAAAAATTACCGAAGAGTTTGGTGACTCAGGATTTAGAAAGCCTGGGTTTTTCTTAACAGCTGAGAGGAGTCAAGTCAGAAGGTGCAGAGGAAAAAGATGGGAAGCAAGGTGCAGGAAAAGCCCCTGGGAACCTATGCTCCAGTGTAGTAATTAGAGTGGGTTCTTCCTCTACTTCTCCCATGAGGGAAAAAACCCAAATAGATTTCTTACACATCTGACTATACTGTTCTCTTTGTACTTTCTATTATTTTTATGTCACATGAAAATCTAAGAACACTTATGATTTAGGCTGAAAGTTGCCCTCTGCTGTTGTATGGACACTTTCATTTTGCTGGCGGGGCACCATTTTTAAAAGAAAACTCACAGACTCTTAAAATTTTAGAGTGGAAGGGACCTTCGAGATCATCTGTCAGTGCTTCTCACCCCTTCACATGCAGAATAATCACTGGGTACGGACTTAATATGAAGATTTCTCAGCCTCAACCTAAGAACTGATTATTCAGTGTTGGGGAGAGTTTGCATGTGGACCTGCCTTTTCAGCCAACTCCCGAGTGATTCTATTGTGGATGGTCCTCAGACCTCACTTTGAGAATCCCTGACTATATCCAACCCTCACACTGACAAATGAGGAAATCCTCCATGCCCCCAGCTCTCTGTGGTGACCTGATTAGAATGTATGATGCCAGCAGCATTAGGAAGGCCAGAGAAAGTCATTCTGACTGAGACTTGAGCTGATGCTCGTAAACAGGCACTTTAAATACCGCACTTTACAGCTAGGGCCTCAAGCAGTAACAGGTAGCCCATCTCTGCAAGTCCATTGCATAAAACCTTTCATACAGAGTGGTAGCTTTTCTCAGCCTGTTACGAGGACAGAAATTAATGTTCAGAAAAAGTAGTTACTCCATATGTGCAGTAGATGCTTTCCTGTAATGTCTTATGGCATCTTGCGTTCAGCATCATTGAACAAGATTAAATGAACATTACAGAGCTATAAAATTGCATGTAAAATAATACAAAACTGTTCAAATGACTATCAAAGTAGCCTGGGAGTGAATTTCTACTAAAATTAATTGTCACTCCTAGATGTAGCTTAGCAAAGCTCTTACTAAACTGGAAGGATTCTTTAATACATGAAAGTGTCAAAAAAAAAAAAAAAAGTACTCCCTAAACTGTGTGAATGATAAGCAAAGTCATTGTGCGTCAATATTTTCTTGTGCATCATTGCTACTGAAATTTCAATTGCCATTGTATATCTGTGTGTTGAATGTCCCTTACTAGAATATCCAATAAAAATAGCCTTCTGGATATTCTATGCTCTCGTGTCCTTCAGAAGTCATGAGGTTGAAGGAATCTGTGTTAAATGTTTTGGTTGCTGACTGAAAAAAATTATCAACTTATTTAATGAAATGCAAGATTTTGTTATGGAAGTTTCAACTTGTAATGTTCAAGTCAGAGACTTTTTCTTAAGCTTGTATTTTGGAACAAGTGTTTAGTTGGGAATTATTAAACTAGCAACTTTGTGTTATAGAAATTAGCACGAAGTAAATGAGTGCTTCTGAGTTTTCTAAAGAAAATTAGTACCTCTCTTTTTTACATATGAAAAGGCAACTTGTATTAAAGGTGTAAGGTGAAAATTTAATTTTAGCATTTTACATTTTATGATGAATGGAGAATATTAAGGAACTTTGGGCATTTTAATAAACTTACAGGGGTTCTATCTTCAAGTAGAGCTATTAATTTTGTGAGTCCTACATTAAATTCCTCCCAAATTTCTCAGACTTTAATCAGGTAATATGGCTTACAATCACTATATGGTATTATAACAAGTTTTAACTATTTTTTCAGTAACTGTTTAATAACAAGCCACCATCCCTTTGCATGTATCCTCACTGAGATTTCAGTTTCATTTAAATTATGACAAAAAAGGAATTTTGGAGCTTAAACTCGTGAGCACACTTTAGTTTTCACCATTTGTCTCACATTTAAAATCTTATTAGTTGTGTTCAAAATTATTCATTCTTCTGAACTGTCTTACCTGAGTAATTTGAAGCCAGTTTATTGGCCTTATGTTTTGGATCTGCTGTGGTCCCCTCCCCCAGTTGTATACCATCTGTGCCTCCCCCTGTGCAGTGGGGCCCTTGCGCATATGGCTCCAAGCTGGTGGAATGCCCCCTTTGATCTGGCTTCATCCAGTGATTTGCTCAGGATTTTTAAGGTCAGAATGAAAACTTTTCTGTTCTAGTTATTTTTTGTTTTATATTGTGTGTTGTGTTTGATGTTCAGATACATGTGAAAGTTGCTTCTATAAGTCAGTAATTTTTATTCCAGCCTTTTTGCAGCTATAAGGTAAGACTAGGCTATACTTTTCTTACTTGAGAATGTAGTGATTTATGTGTTTTATGCAAATGTTTAGATTTTTCATGCAAAAGTTCTTGCACTTTTCTAATTTGGGACTACCAACATATTGCTATGAATTTGTGCTCCTTCCTTTTTGAAGTTAAAACTTTGTGGGGTTTAAGTGTTCATGAATTTGTAGAATTTAATCTTTTCTAATCTAGCACTAGTAATTCTCAATCTGTAACTGGGATTCATAGTATAGAAATGTCATTCACCTCCCTTGGGTTTAAGATTTCATGCAGTTTTATTAACCGCATTGCTTCACCTCAGTTAAATCCCAAGTATACGTGTGGTTGTTGTCACAGGCCTGTTTATCCCAGCATACAGAGAAACTTCCTGTTCAACTGCTCTAACATGTGATGCTCCGTGCATGGTGGTGTCTGTGGTGCTCTGACAGGAAGCAACTATTTCTATTTATTACTTTCCCCTACTGAACACATTTGGTGATAGGGCTCATTTGGTCTATTAGAAAATACACTTCACTTAGTTTAATTCTTTTTCTTTATCCTTTACTAAGAATGGTTTCATTTAGAATAAGTTGATTACCCATGCTTCTCTTCCGACTTGCAATTTGCCCTGCAATCAGTAAGATTCACTTGTCGCCATTTAGCCAAACAAAGTGAATTTACTGGGCTTTTCTGGGGTCTAAGATACCCTTTAAAAACAAACAAAAAATACCAGCAAATTCTTATTCCTCCCATTCATTTGGACATTCCTATTTATCATTGTAGAAACAAACAATTCAAGATTATGTATATGATGCTCAATTAATTTGAACACAGTGAATTTCTTGAAAACATTGAGGGGGGCAGGGCATAACACTCTGGAGATTTTAAGATTTCATAGCATCTCCTCATTTTGAGTGTGATCACTGCTGCCATTAATGCGTGGACTTCACATCTTGTGGTTTCCATGCACTTTTTGGAATGTGTTCTTGGTGGTTTTGTAAGTATAGGCTCTGTCTTCCTACAGAAATGGAGCTTTCTAGAGGCCAACAACACCAGTGATTCCTTTAGTGTAGTAATTGCTGTTAAAGAACTTTTAACTGCTTTCACTAATGAATATGTTTTTCCTTTAATCTCTGGAATCCTACAGGAGTATAGGTGTTTGTCACAGGAAGAAAAGAAAGCAGTAGTGTTTACAAGTCTCAGCAAGTTAAAATGTGTATCATTGAAATATTTAGCTTTTTCCCATCATCTGGCTAAGCTACATGCTGACTAACTTATTTCTTGCCAGAGAAAATAACTTTAAATCATAGGCATATTTAACTAGCAGGCATAAATCCTAAACCCTTCTAATCACAAGCATGTTGAACTCTGGTACCATTTGTACAGATGGTCTGGTTACATGTGTGCTCCTCCCAGTCTCAGAGATATGGACAAACTCTGACTGCCCATTTTCCTCCCTCACTCAGGAGACTTAAATAATTTGTTTTCATACATAGAGAATTCTAGAAAGCACAGGCCTAGAGGAAGGTTTCAGGTCTTAGGAAAGTATTGGGTTTTGTGACTCACTCTTACTGGAGAATGATGGAAATGAAGGTTAAACACTAAAACAATGTTCCATTTCTTAGGCAAAAAATAATTGGTATTTCATGAAGATAGCAAGTTATAAGGGACAAGACTTTGATATTCAGAGTGTATCTTTAAAAATCATAAACTCATAAGTAAATTTTAACAGAAGTCTTTGGCTTTCAAAGAGTGTTCTCCAGGTGGTTGGTTCTACAGAAATACTTTTAGATACTGCAAACAAAGCTCCTATTGTAAAATATATGAACTTAAAATGTACTAAAATAATAACATGTTCATACTAACATGTATTATATGACAAGATGTTAACACTTTGGAAACCAGTAAGCATAACTTATGTACTCATTCATTTTGTTTTATGAAACATCATTTCTTAAACCTTTTTATTGTAAAAATAAAACAGAGATATGGAAAAACTACCCAAAACAAATGTGTAACTTATGAGGAGTAAAGTGTTACAAGGAGAACATTCTTAAAACAGCACACAGGTCAAGAAATAGAACTTTGCCAGCCACTAAGGAGCACCCTTCTAGAGTCCCCTCCCAATCACAGCCCCAACTTCCCTGCTAAAATAACTATTTCCCTGACCTTCAGTAAGCACTTCTTTGCATTTCTTTCTGCTTTTCTCAAGGGATAAACATTACTTTTATCTTTTTATATAAGTTATCCTCTGCTAAAGAAAGTTGGATGCACAAAAGCTACGTATAAGCCCTTTAAACAGGTGCGGAATGATACTCGGTAAGCCTTTGCTACCTCCGGAAAGTCAGTGACTTGGCATTTGACATGTTCCTGATGTGGTGTGGCTCTGTTCGTAGCTGTCACATCAATAATTACAGCTAACGTGGACCTCCGTGCCATCTAAGGGGATTAATTAATTTACTTCTCCCCAAAACACTATGAGATAGATACAATTATTGTTGCCCCCCATTTTCTTCATCTGGAAACTGAAGTTCAGAGAGGTGAAATAACTTGCCCAAGGTCACTCAATGTGTCACAGAGCCAAGACATGTAAGGTAGTGTAGCTCCAGCCTGTTTTCCCAACACTAGGCCAAACTGATAGAAAGTACAGATTCTGATGTACAATGATTTGGAGATTTCTTATAAGAGCTTGTTTCCAAAAGAAAGGACTTAAAACTTAAAGAAAATATTGAAAAACATCTATGGTCTAGTTCAACCTTTTCATTTTACAAATGAAGAAATGGCCCAGACAGTAGAGAGACTTTGTTTAAGCAGTTGGTGGCAAAGTTGCAGCCAGATCCCCAAATCTGACTGTTAAAATCAGTAATCTTTTCTTCATTCCATACCTTATGTAGAAAAAATATACATTTTCTAATCTGCTTTTTCATATCAGTTCCACAAAAACAGATTTGACTTGAAATCAATTTATAACTAGTACACACCATCCACTTGCTTACTTTCTCAAGGATTTAACTGGGAATTTAAAATTTTATTTTGAAATTTGCTTTTCTGTCTCACTCATTGAGTACCCAATCTGTAGATGCACATGCCTAACACTCTTCTCTAAAGAATGTACAAAAATAACACATTTGACTGCTGTGGATGGCAGGTGAAGAAGAATTACTGGTGTAGGGTAGGCCCTTCCGCATATTCACAGCCAATTCTGGATTATCCCAGAACAGATGGATCATGCAAAATCCATTTTTTGCTTCTTACCAGTGACCTTTAACTATTTGTGTTTGCAAATGCTTCTACCAGGGATTGGAAAGGAGAAGAGCAGAGAAGATGGAATTTGATTTCTTGAGCAGAGTGTTACATATCCTGGTAAAAGGTTTGGAGGTTTTGGTGGGAGACTGGGATTCTTTCTGGGTTGAAACCCTGTGGGGTGCCCAGTTTAGCCTTGGGTGTTGGTAAACAGAAAAAAAGAAAACCACAATGATGCAAAGAGCTTTGTTTGGAATTTATTTTATTGGGTTGAAATCCCATTGGCTTGTGCCTTGAGTAAGTCACTCATGTTCTCTGAGCTCCAGCTCTCTTATCTTTAGATAGAAGTAGATAGAGCTTCTTCAAAGCAGATAATGTATTTAAGCACCCAGTTCAATACTTTGCTCATGTACAGTTAGTAAATGGTACTTCCATTGGTTGACTGTATCCATGCATCCATGTAGTAAAGAGAATGAAGTGATCGACGTTTGGCATTTTCCTCTTGAGCTATTGGTCCAGCTGAAGTTGTTTGAGGTTCTGCAAGTTGTTGGTATTAACACTGTCCATACTTACTAGTTTCCTGCTTGTCTGTTGACCTTCCTTCCTTGTTACACTGCATTGGGGAAAACAAATCTGCCTTCTTTGCTTGATCTCTGTTTATCTGACTTTTGAGTCAATTTGCCAGAACCAACTTAAAACCTGAATGAACTTTTCTCTTTTTTTGAATGTTATATAAATTTTATCTTATCCCTCTCAAACAGTGAAAGACAAATACCATATGATCTGATCTTTAACAGGAACCTAGTCAACAAAACAAACAAACAAGCAAAATATAACCAAAGACTGAAATAGAGAACAGACTGACAGTGAGTGACCAAAGGAGAGAGGGTAGGGAATTTTAGGGGAAAAGGGTGAAGGGTTTGCAGTAGCGATTATAGAGGACACATGAACTTTTCAATTATTTTTTAAGGATGTTCTTGCTCAGGAATATAAGAAGGAAGTTCAGGTAATAAAAATGTTTTCCAAGCTAAACAAATTTATGTTGAAGCATAAGTCCCATATTGTCCTCTGTGGGTTATAAGCATTCAAACTTATCATTGGAGGAATATTGAAGAGGCTCCCAAGAGTTCCCTGTGTTTCCTGCATATTCTTTTAATCCTAGATACCTGAAAAGAAAGTTAATAGGCATTAATATAGCTGAGATAAGGACTGTTTGGGATATTGAATTATTCATTTAGTAGTTATGGAACAATTATGAGGTGCTAGGCACTGGCGATACAAAAATAAGCAAGACAGGACATTGTGCCTTTTTCGTGGCACTTACAACTTAGTGGATTGGTAAATAACATTAAAACTTCCAAACTACTAAACCATAAAAAAGGCAAGAAATATATATTAAACATCTTTGAGCTTAAAATACTGTGAACTTAATGCATGTTTGAATGAAGGAATGTTTAAATGTCATAAACAGGTTTTTTTTTTTTGTCAAAATAGTGTTAGATTTCTAAAGCTGAGTGTTTCAGTAATCTCATTATTGTTTTAAAATTCTGTAATAATAGTTTTGGCACTGAATTCAGTAACCACAAAAACTGTTTACAATTTGTTGGTGCTCTTCAAACACCTTTAAAAGCCAAGCAAGTCCTCGACTTCTGCTCAGTAATTCACTGTGTCATGTATATACCTCAGGGGTAACCATCATAAAGAGGCCTGTGCACCAACATGTTAAATATGAGGATTCTTTTACTGTGGAATGCCTACAGATTGCTTACTCTGTAATTTTTAAAAGCTCTGTAGTTCTCTATAAAGTATATATAGCATCTGAACAAGAAATATGACACTAAGTCTAGGATTAAATAATATCTTGGGGCCACTACCTTATGCATTTTCAGCAGTTTGGGACTCCTTTAAGTGCAGGTTAACAAGACCAGAACATCATAAATGAGCATCTGTCCCCTGACCCAGCTGGGGATCCCTTCCGATTATTCATTCCAGAAGCACATGCTGACACCGAGCTCCACCCTCCCCACTCTCCCAACTCGCAGTGATCTTCTAAGATTGGCAGGAGGTCAAGCTTTTCCACCCCTATGCTTGGTGTCATGGCTAAGCATTTTCTGGGTCTTGCTTTGTAGTCTTTATTTTCAACATTAAAGTAAACAAAAGGAGACCCTAGACAGGGGGCACTCCAACTCTGCACACGTGTGGAAAAAGTTGTTGTTTGGTTTTTTTTGAAGTGTTGTAAATGAGACCAGACAGCTCTCCTGTTTCGCCTGCTGACCCAGCTTTTGCAGCTCAGGCTTTCCCTTCCACTTCAAAGGACCTGTTCTGGAAGGGTCACACATTTTCCTTGATGACAAATTAATCAAACTTGATTTTCTTGGATGAGATGGATATAAAACCTGTAACTCCCCAAGGCCCAAAAGTCAATACAACCCTACTTACTAACTCTGATTAGAGTAACAAAAGGATATCTTAGAGCCATCTTCCTCCTCTTGCCTGAGGTAGGAGCTGAAAACCAGCCGGCTTGTAAAGGAGAAAGGCCTTATTAAAACACGTTTCAGCTGCAGCTGAGTGCATGGCGAGCCCTCCTGACAGAGAAAATTACTTTTTTTAGTAGATGCTCACCTTTTTTCAAGAGCAGAGTTTCCGCTTAGAAGAACCTAAAGGAAGTAGTATATTATGAATCTGAAATGTTTATAGATCATCCCTTTTATGTTTCTGCTGTGAAGATGAGGTTTAAAAAAGAAAAGAAATTGGCCTGTGATATCTGGCAAACGTTAGAGATAGCTCGAGTTTGGATAAGGAAATTTACTTCAACCTGATTAAACATCAAATGCCCTGAGTGTGGGGAGTGGGGGCGGGGGGGTGGGTGGGAGGGGAGTTATGTGCCTGTTAGGGTGGCAGAGGACAAAGTGAAATAACTGCAAAATGCGTGGACTGTGGCTCTGCTCCACACCCAGTGCTGTGAGGAGGGAGTGAGCCTTCTGCTGGATCTGGGAGCCCAGGATTCCAGTGCAAAGCCCTCTGAGCAGCTTGGTCTCAGCCTGTTCTGTGGAACATCCAAAGACACAGCTCCCATCCTTCCTCTGATCACTCTGTCCTATATTTAGAAGAATTGTTGTTGCACAAAATATGGTCCCCTGACCGTCCTTGATTGTCCCACATGCCTTTCCCAAAAAGACTTCCAAAAATGAAATGTTCATACCTTTATTTCACAATTTCAGGAAGAAGTCCAGGACTCTGAGGGTGAGCCAGGGTCCCCTCCACCAGAGTCTGTTCTGAGCTTTCAAGCTTTCAAGGAGCCATCCTTTCTTGCCATCTGCCATCTAGGAGACACTTGAATGTCCTTGTAGCCCTGAGGTGGCCCTGGCTCATTCTAGTGTGTGTGCTTGTGTTGGTCAGTGTAGCTCTAACTTGAGAGTTCCCTGGTCTCTTCACACCCTCTCAACAACAGAGGCTCTGCTCTTTGTTGGATGGAGGAGGGACATTGCCCAAAGCCTGTCAGTGATCACCTCCTTCAGAAACCCATCCTCCATCCCTGGGGATTGTGTTTGTGCTTGAAAAGAGCACTGGTTTAAGTGAGAAGCAAGAGAAACTCCTGCCTCCCTGCTCTCCACCTGCTCGTTTTGTGATTTCAGTGAGTTGACTTTTCTGAGCCTCAGTTTGCTCATCTGGGTAACAAGAAGAATGAATGCCCCCAACACCGTGTGGGAAGATTAAATGAGAAAATATGATGAAGGCCCTATACAAACCACAAAGTGCTGTTCTTGTGTAGGTTTTGATGTTAAATGCTTCATGTTACTACAGTGTTCTGATCAAGATAGGCCTGTTTTTGTTTGTTTTGAGACTTGGCCAGTTGTTTTCAAAAGTACATTTGAGAGTTCAGAAACTATTCATTCTTACAAACACAGTATTTTAGAATAAAAGTAATACACGCTCATTTTAACAAATGCAAACAATAATAATAGCTAACCTCCCCAAATTTTTATTCCAAATGACATTAGTAGTAAAACAGTGTTTGTGGCTTTCTGAAAATATACAAGAAAATTGGGCTACTCAGGCCAGGGTTAAGGTGAGAGGAGTATGGCAAAAAAGATGGAAAGGAAATAAGGAACAATAAATAGGAAAAAGGAGGCACCAAAGAAATACTGTGAGTCTTGCAAAGAAGCACCTGCCTGACCTCAGGTGATAACTTATTTACAACACCTGTCTCCTCCCCATGTTTAGGAAATTCTTTAAAGAAACCATAGCCATTAAACTTTATTAGTATGAGTCCAGCACCTGTTGGACATTCTGAACTCTGCACCTGGAGGTGAAGTGTGAGGGCAGATACAACCTGCAAGAGCCCCTCTGACTTTCTGGAATTCAGAAACCCTGCTATAGGTAATTAAGTCCTCACTCATCTTGATAAAAAAAATATGCATTATCTTCAAGAAGGAGAAGTTATTGGCCCTAAAGAAATTTCAGTAGAATTTGGGGGTTTAAATCTAATTATTTTTTGTTGTCAGTGTTGTTTCTTGTCCTCAAGAATGGCTTATGCCTTTTGTGTTTATGTCACCTGAGTTATAGTCATTGTGATGAGAGTTATATATTGTTGATAGTTTCTACTGGACATTTTGCTAGAATTTGAGTGCATGTCAAATTCCAAGAGTAAAATATTGGGAGTTACTTTGGTGTTCTTCTTGTTTTGCTAAATAGTCTGCTAGGTATCTTTGCTCACTTAAAGCCCCCAGACAGAGCCTCTCTAGAATGTCATTCAAATGAGAGGACAAAGGTCAAAAATTCCAGTAGGACTTTACCTGGACTTAAAGCAGGTGGGAACCTGGTGTTATCTGAGCTGAGACCATGGATTTCTGCCTGTAAAAAGGTGTCAGTGAGGGGGACAAGCATGGAAAGAAGGGGAAAGGACTAGTCAAAGAACATGGATGAATGATCCACAGACATGGCCAACAGAAATGTCTGTGGGAGTCAGGGGGTGGGCCGGGCAGAGGAGGGCAGAAGGGGAAAAATTGGGACAACTGTAATAGAATAACAATAAAGTATTTTTAAAAAACTATTAAAACAGGAAAAGGTGTCAGTGACTTGTGATTATAACATACCCCATTCTAACAAATCTCAATAGCCATTGCATACATCATTTCCATATTTCTTTGTTTACATAACAAAATTTAAAATTTTATGTTGCAAGTGAAAACACCTAATTAGTTCATGGATTGAACTCTTGGAGAACAAAATGTATTTATCTGACAAAATACAGGTTTTAAAAGCAGATTGCAGTAAAGCTTATTACAGTGACAGACTTCTTACCTCCCAGTTCTTATATTTCTTCATTGTATGCAGTTCAGATTATGTGAAAAATGTCTATTTTTAAAAGTTATAGAAATTCTAAGGTTAATTTTTAGCAGAATAGGTAAACGAAGTACTTAGCCTACTAGATCCTTTCAAAGTCACTGGCTGGCATTGAGAGATGCCTTTGGGAATTCATAAGAAGGCTTTGCCCCAGAGAGATCTGTGATGGTGGAGAGTGAATTGGGAAAGTCTGCTGTCAGTTGGCTAGGTGATGGGGTGTTGTCTCTTGAGCACAACAGGGCCCAAGTCAGGCTGGAGACCCTCTCCCAGGATTGCCATTTGAGATTTCTAAGATCTGGTACAAGTTAGGTCTTTGGTGTTTGTCATTTACATGATTATATTCCCCTGGCACAAGCCCAGTGATGGGCCTCTCTCAGCTGCACTTGGCCAGACACAGGTGTGGACTTTCTTGGAAGGAAGATAAGCCTCCATTTACCTTTGGCTATACATGAGCTCCCTAAATCTGTATTAGTCAACTTTTGATGATTCACAAGCAGCCTAGGAAGCCGTCCCCAGCCAGAGTCAGGGCTCATGTAGTGACACTCCCTTATTTCATACTTGAAAGTATTGAAGCTTACAGAGGAAAGGTTCCTTGCCCAAGGTCACACACCAGTGAGCCCCGGAGCAGAGTCTGTTGGTACCTCAGTTCAATTACTCCACATCTTGTTCCCTTTTCCTAATCAACTGTAAATTTACAATTGTTCAACACATCCCCCTGTATTCTATTCTGCCTTTATTTGATTTATTATGCCTCAATTTATTTTGTGCTTGAAAATTGCATTACTTTTTTTAAGTGTAAGAATTTAAGACACATCAAATCAATTTCAGTAGCTTATGACATTAGGTGTACAGTGAGAGAAGGTCACTATAAGCACCGTTGGTTTAGGGCGGTGACTTCCTACTCAGGAAGTCACCATGCCCGACTCATAGCAGGTGTGTTCATAGGATCTTCAGTGTATAAAAACAACCGGGGTTGAATACAAGGCAGGCAGGCAGGGCACGTCCCAGCTGAGGGGCTGTGTGGCCATGTGGGTTTGGTTTCCCAGTGGACAAGGGGGCTTCACTCTGACCTGCAGCTGCAGTTATCACCCCCAGATCTAGGCCACTACCTTGCAAAGTGTCCCCCTGTGCCCTGCGAGAGTGTGCTGGGCCCAGAGTGGGTGCCCCTCCGGATTCCTATCCCCACTGTGGGTCCTGCAGATGCAGTCACCTTGCCAACCACACAGACTCTTAACACTCCTTGTCTAGGTTTGTAGACAACCCTGTAGACTTTTCATAAATTACAGTTTTAAAAGGATGAGCTGCTTCTTGATTCAAAAGCAGATTTTAATCCACCAAAGAACTTTCCTGAAAGTAAAGATTTACTTTCTGTGTTAGAGCTTTAGAGCTGCTCAAGGTAAAAGTGTCCCTGACTATGTGTCAAGGGAAATATGCTTTGGGAGGAGAATCAAAAACATAGAAGAAACATAAATTTGAAAATAACACAACTGGTGACTGGACCTACGATCTGCCTGCCCCTCTTCTTCCTCCTCAAGTAGAAGAGTCCGCTGTTGTTGTCTCCGAAGGGGGAAGAACATATATAGGGAGGGTCTTGGCAAAAGTGAAATATTTAATATATTCTTCCAAGTTCAGCTTTTAGTATTTACCACCTAGAACCCAAGCAATACTTCCTTGCTGTGCCAGAGGTCAGCTGAAGTCCTAGCTGCCTGCAGCAAATGTATGCTGTCCATCCAAGAAATGAGTATCAGGCAGCTGTGCACACTGAGCTCGGCTTGCCAGCTATCTTCCCTTTTTTCTGCCCCTAAATTTCCTCTGGTGGAGCTAGTGTCTCTCTTATTGGAGTATTTTCCATGTGTTTGCTAAAGGGATGTCACCAGCAAGACATCTGCAAAGTCTCCAGGCTTTGAAGTCCCCACAGGAAATGTGGCAAAGAGAAATCCAAGTAACATTGAGTTTCGTGGGTGTGTGGACATACTTTTGTTTGTTTTTATTGCAGCTGGAGTGAAGACAAACCGAAGGTGCTGGCACCACCAGAAATTAAAATGTCTTCGTTCTTCTCCTACCTGAGACAAGAGCTTTAATTTTTTTGTTGTTGTTGTTGAAAGAATGAAAAAGAGGAATATACACAGAAGTGTTTAGTTTCCCCTTGTTCAAATGAAAATTCAGATCTTTGTGTATTCTTGAAGTATAAATGTGTGTTTCTGAATTCATAATCATTTAAATATATTTAGTATTTAATGTTTATGAAGTGCATATTAGCTCAAGTCACCTTTCTAACAAATCAAGGTGGTGAGCAGGTTACCACTGTTTTACAGACATCTTGACTGAGAGGAAGAGAGAAGGACTTGCCCAGCATCACTTAGCTAGTGAATGACAGACTATAGCCTGTCTGACCTCAGAAGGAGCATTTTCCAGCTAAGAGACACTTCTCCCAGTCTTCTCCCAGGTTAAGAGTGGCCTGATACTGAGCTATTTCAACCTTACCATCACATCTTTCTTTGGGGGCGGAGGCCAGGGCTCATGGCCCCACAGACAGAATAGAAACAAGAAATTAAGAAGCAATTATATGATTAATAATAACATTTATCAAGCATGGACTCTGTGCCCAGTTCTGTTGTGAATCACATGTGTGAACTTGCTTAATCCTCACAGGAGCCTTCCTTGTCCAGTGAGGTGAGATGACCTGCTTAAGGTCACAGAGCTGGAAAGGCAGGGTTCAAATGCAGGCAGTCTGATAGCAGCCTCCTTGTCTTATAACCACTGTCTATACTCTCTTAATGTCCTAATGCCAGACCCGTTATCTAATGCACTATCTAATTTAGTCATCACCGTCCCCATTTTACAGATGAGGAAGCAGACGTTTATCATGGTTAGTTGAACTGTCCAAAGTCTTAGGAAATAGTAGAGTCAAGATCTTAGTCAGTCTGTCCATCTCCCAAGCCAGATCTTGGACTCTCCTGCTCCATTCCACCTCCAAATATGCCACCTACACTGCAATGCATAAAACTGCAAAAGAGCCTCAGGGGCTTAGACTCCAGAGGCTGTGCTACTCAGTACAGAAAGTGTCTGTGCAGCTGCTTAGATCCCTGCCCCAGCAGCCCAGCAGTCCTTCCCATACCACGTGTCATCAAGTATCTCATTGAGACATTTGAAAGATGGGGGAATGGCAGCCTAGGGAGGCTTAGTGACTGGCACAAATCCACGTATCTTACCGAGGGATGAAGCTGGGGTATGAATACAAGTGTTTGTACTTAAGGTCCTGGCATCCGCAGCTTTGCACCTTGGAGGACTGTGAACATGAGAGGACTTTTTGGGAGTCTAGTTTCCATTTCTGCACCATCCCCATGGTACTCCAGGCCTGTACCTCCCTCTGTTTCTCTCATCTCCAGAAATGCAAAGAAACTGCCATCCACCTTCACAGAAATTTCTTAAAGATTAATTGGATAATTTCAGAATAGTTCTTGGAGCTGCTTGAAGGAAACATGCCATCTAGAAGTACAAAGTAAAATAACAATAATTATTAAATATTATAACAATATTTAAATGTATTTATGAAAATCTCTGTGGGGGCAATTAAGAGGAGACCAGCTCGTACTTGTGGAAAATTCACATGTTGTCAAAACATCCATTCCCTGCCTGTCCCCCACAGTCCTGCTGGGTTGCTGGTGGAGTGACCATGTCGGGTACCAGATCTGAAGTATGGCCATGAGGGGTGGGAGCTTCCAAGCTAAAGCCACCCATTCTTCTGTACAAAAATTACTTGACACCCATCCCAGGCCTGCAGGAGATGGCACTTGTCATGACCCCAGAGTGTTGAATGTGAAGTGTGTCCACAGCTCTTTCCAAAAACTACACTCCCTTGTTATCCCCCAAAGAGAACTTCCTTCCTGGGCTTCGGCATCAGTCCTGTAATTAATGACTGCCCATATACCACAAGGACAGAAAATTCCTGCTGCCTCGGCGGGGTGCCACAACGGACTTTCCCATCTTCTTATAGAACCTGTGTTTGTATTTAGTGGTGGGCCTGGCAGGTAATGAGGTTTTGATGCCACAGAACTATTTTGGAGAGTTTACTCTAGGCTCCCAGGGTCCTGTGGCTGCTAACATCTGGTCTGTTCAGATGTTGCCCTTTCTCCATTCAGAGGGCCTGGGTTTGGTGGGCAAGATGTTCTTTTTTATAATCGACTTGCCTTTGATCTTCAGGACTGCCTTTCCCCTTAAACACCTGGCCATGCTTAGCCTCTGCTGCAGTTCCGCACCCCTGCACAATGTTTCTTTTCTGTAATACACAGATGGCCACCATGCTGTGTGCAACTGTGCCCGTGGCCTGCTTGTCAGTCAGCTGAGAACAGACTTCCTCCAGCCGATCCAGACAGGATGACCTCTGAACGAACATTGGGGTATCTTCCCATCTCTCACAACTTCATCATCTGCTCTAGGCCAGCCCCAACCAGTTCAATTCCACAAAGTCAGAGCAGAGGCTGAGTCCCCTAGAACAGAGCTTCTCAAAGAGCCATATGCACATGAACCGGTTGGGCATTGCATTGAAATACAGACTATAATCCATTGCACAGAGCTGGACATCAGTTTCTGATTTCTGATGGGCTCCCAGGTGAGGCTGATACTGTTGATCCAGGACCCATATATTGACTAGCAAAGTCTTAGATTACTTCTGGAATCATCTCCACTCTGACCTCCCCCAATAATGTTCCTATCTCTTTCTCTTAAAACTTAACTGCCTTATATTCTGTTCCCATAGAAGCACCCTCTTTTCCCCAGGCAACCATTTCATACCCCAGTGCTAATAGCTGGTAAAGAACCAGGAAATAGAATCAGAAGACTGTGTGTTACAGAGCAGGATGTAGGATCTGTGTTGTGACCACTATACAGAATCTCATTTCCAATGGATGAACTATTATTGTTTTCCATGCATCCTGACAATATCCTGCCTTGATAAAAGTTTTTAAGTGATCTTATTGATAGTATGAAATTAGGTATTGAATCTTACACATATTCCTCTCCCACCCTCAGAGAACACAGAGAACCATAGAGGTGCAACTCAGTGCTCACTTAGAGTACCTAAACATAAAACTAGCATTACATCAACTTGTGATTAAGACTAGCTACATGCCTGTCAAACTCCAATCCTAAGCTCAGACCAAATGATTCTATTCAGTCTTGGGGAAAGCCATTTCCATATAATAAGTCTATTAAAACATTGTCATCACAACTGGATCCATGCTTGCCTTTTAGGGAATACTCAAGGGTGACATTCAGGATGAGCATAGCCATCTGAAGGGTCATCTTTTATGCTGTCATTTGATGGGCTTTTCTGATTCTCTCATTGAAAGATCATGGTCAATAGATATCAAGTTGAGAAACTATGTCAACTAGATTCATATCCTGGTTCCATAGCACAGTTTTCACCCTGTTATTTAACCTTGTTTAGCCCAGCTTTCCCCAGCTGTATAATAGACATAATTACCATCACTTATTTGGGGCTTATCATATGATAAGCTCTATAGAATCCACCTTGCTTTCTCCAGGATAGCCCTAGAAAACCATTTAGCAACTTGTATTCCATGAGTACCAACCAATGACAGCAAACCAGCCCTTGCTGCTGGACAGGCCTCAGAGACTCCTGTGCCCTCATCTCTCTTTAGTTCCTAGATTGCAAAGTGACCCATGATGGGTAGGGTAATTCCCAGAGAGGAGCTGGTTCAGCCAGGATAGTGGAAGGTGTGTGCTTTGGGGATTTAAGGCAACTGCTCCCAACTGCCTGGCAATAAGGATTTCAGTATTTGGCTGGTACATCCCTAGTTGGCTGATGAAAATACTGAGAATTAGATTATGCAAATTTCCCAAGACTACACAAGCCAGTGAGTGGTAGCCCAGGGGTGTCTGACTCTAGACCAGAGACTTACCCACTGAGTGGCCGTGAAAGTGCCTGCTAAGTATCAGGCATGTGCTTGGCAGGTGCTCAGGAAATCTTTGTCTTCTTTGCTTTTTGTATATACTTGATTCCTGCAAGTTTCTCTACTAAATTCAGTGCTACTCTCATACTGGGGCCTGGGGTGGGGTGGATAAAGCTTAAACCTTTGACCTCCTCATTACCCAGCAGGGCCTGGTTGGTGCTGTGACTCATGGTTTCCAGTTCTCCCAGCCACACGCTGTGCACACGGGAGTTTTCTAGCTGCAGGTTGGTGAAGCGTTCCAGGGCAGGATGTTTACATCCCTGGGGGAATGGGCCCAGAGTCAATCCAGCCCTGGCTTGGCAACCCCTGGCTGTTCTTTCAGCCCAGGGCACCCTGCCAAACCAACTCAGGAAAAGAAAACAGACAACTGCTGATGTGCTTCCATTTTACATAGAACATAATGAAAGTTTTCAGGATAATTTATTTTCCTAAACAAGAAAATGCAGTGGATGCCATCCATTGTTCAACATACTAATGATAACCTTTCCTCTCTTGTCAAGGACAATCAATCCTATGGCACTCCATGACAGTGGGAAAATTATTTGTGGAACATTGGGATTTAAACCTAAGGAGAAAGATATAGTTCCACATTTGCAACTTTCCAAGCATCATAAAATCAGGGACTTCTTTAATATCAGGTGATTGACTTGGAAATGTTCCCCCATACAAACTGAGTATTAATAGCTCAATGCATGCTTTATTGTGTTTTATAAAGTATATTTAATTCAACTGACATCATTCAAGCCACATGGAACACAGGGCCTGGAATTATACTACAATATTTCTCAAGACCCTTGTTGGTGGCCTAGGTGACACCTGTGTGTCGGGGTGGGGGTGGAGGTGAGGATTCCCTGGGATACTAGGATACTACTGTTTTGTTTTTTTTTTTTTTTTTCACCTGAGACACTTTCCCTTTTCAGCTGAGTACTTTCCCTCTGAGAATTACAGTTAACTAGGAAAATGCAAAAGTTTGTTTTGATTGCAAGCAAGTTTGAGAGAGTGGCAGAATCTTCACTTATGTATGAATGAGGACTTTTTCCAAGTAAATGTTAATTAAAATTATTAATTTGTCACATGTTTAGTGATGTTATAAATGTTCAAATGGATATCAATATAAATTAGATCAATGCAATACCTTATTTTAGAATTAGCATCATAACTCAGGTATTGAT
This sequence comes from Anoura caudifer, assembly GCA_004027475.1. NCBI lineage: Eukaryota > Metazoa > Chordata > Mammalia > Chiroptera > Phyllostomidae > Anoura > Anoura caudifer. The sequence goes on from PVKU01007222.1 coordinate 84,939, forward strand.
ATCACCAGATACAAGTTTAGTTCTTTGTTTTCATTTAATTTTAAGCTTTTTAGGTAAGTTTCTGGACTAAATGCATCTGCTAATAGGAGAGCTTGGAGAGAGCAACTCAGAGCTAGACGTATGACCCCTATTCATGTCTTCCAAGACTCTTTAGTAAAGAAACTTTAAAAATAAAGAAAAGCAAAAGCTTTTGCTGGTTGCCTTAAGGTTTTTTGGCTATGAGAATGTAAGCTTTCCTAAAAAATTTTAGGTGACTCAGCCATTCTCCAAAGATGTCTTCCATCTTGATTTTTAGACTTGTGGCTAATAACAGAAAGCAGCATTTCACGATTCTGAGTCACAGCACAACAGGCCATGTTTGGAAGCAGCTGGGACTTGGGCTCTGAAATTGGTTGGCTGGGTGACCCCGGACAAGCTAGTGAACCTCAGCCAACTTATCATGTTGATGTCAGATGTGAAAGATTGTAGGTTGTTGTGAGGTTGAAATAAACTTAGTCAAAGTATTTAGTACAGTACCTAGCACAAAGGAATCCTTCAAGAAATGTTGTCCTCCCCCCACCATAAGAGAAAAAAAGTAATTACATATATGTCAAAATTAAAAAATAAAATGGAGAACTGAAGGAAACTATCTTAAATAGTCATATACTTAGTATGAATAAAAGAAGTTTCATTTTTATTCTTTCATTCTTTCAGTAAATATCAATTGAGTGACTATCATGTGTAAGGCACAAGGGACAATTTCATCTTCTCCAGGGATGGTGACACTGAGCTATGCAAGCAGTCATGTCTAATTTTAAAGATTTCTCTAGCAAGAAAAAGTGGCTAGGGGCAGTGCTACTAAAACCAACAGGATGTGAAGTGGAACCACTGGGTCTCATTCTGGAGATTTCCATACGATTGCTCTAAACTATACTCTTCTTTATGAAAGGGCTTCTAAAATCCTTTAGGCTTAACTCTACCATTCCCTACTTGCAATATCATGCTTAGGATTATTCTAAATGATTCTGAGACTTTCCACAACTATGTCTATTTCTAGTCTGTTCTGGGAAGATGGGACTTCACAGAAGGCAGTTCACTTGATTTTTAGTCCGAATCTATAAATAATTGGTGTAACCATTTTAGCCACCAAAACTCCCATCTGGTTCTGTGTTCACACGACACTAGACCAAAAGCTTGGAAGGGTAATAATATCCTGCAGCATGTGAACACTGTGGGGTAATTGTGAGTGTAGCAGGTGCTCCTCACTTCCGGTGTTCTGAGGACTGTAACTTCAGCTTCCCCAAGGGAATTTGCACAGGATCAGCAGGCTGGGTGGCAAAACAAATCAGCTGTAGGAAGATACCATTTCCTCGTTCGTGTTCACCTATTCTGCATGTTTTCTATCATTAAGACTCTCATGGTTCAGGATCAAGAAGGCCTGAACCTGACCCCATCCCTGCTCCTAGTGCACACATTTTATAATTCATGCCTATGAGAGGCAGGAGAGTACAGCTTGTCTGGGGGATCCCAGATGGAGTTTGCAGGATGGATATTAGAAAAATCATCTCTTTTGAATGGTAAACTGAGAAATTTAAATTAGAACAGCAATAAAAAACTATACATGTTGGGATGTGGGGTGGTGGTGAGGCAACCCATGATGTCGCTTTTGCATGCGTAAAGTCGTTTTGCAGAGCGGACTGCACTTTAAGAATTCCTAATGGGTATAGTCAGTTCGCACTCTGAGATGTATGTGTTGGAGTTCTGATTGAAGGGGGAAAAAAAGACAATAAAGACACACAAACACACACTCAACAAAAGATGGGGGGAGAAATGGCGCTGAGCTTGTCACTGCTGGTTTAGGGATGACAGCTGAAGAGAGAATATTTTAAGTGTAGGACTGAGTAAGGACCGGCCTGAAACAGGACAGGGAGGAGGGTCAGCACAGGTAAGTCTATAGCAACAGAGGCTGGGGAGGGTGGGGCCAAAGGGGACTGGAGAGAATGTGGGAAGCAGACAGCAAGCAAGCAAAACCCACTGTGATGTTTTAGCAATGTTCAAGTCCCAAATTTGTTGAATGTTGAAACTGTGATCCCTACAATTATTGGAAGTGAAGCAGTTGAAAAAGAAATCGGTTCAATTGTGACAGGGCAGGGAGAACCTGAGAAATAGTTGACATTCACATGTGTTTTTTAAAATTGCCTTGTTCTAAAGTTCTTATTTTGCATATGGCTCTATGCAAATTAATTTTCCTTTCTTTTTAATGAATTACCGTGTTATATATCTTCTTTATGGAAAGAAAAGGAGTGTCCACAGATGGAAAATGAATGGTGCCCTCCCTGCCTTGGACCATGAACTCAAACTTTTCATCTTGATCCCATAGGAGAGATGAGCAAATCAATGGGGCAACCTGGAAGGGGGCTGGCATGCAAACAAAGACTTACAGGTAGATCACTATGCTAGCTGTCAGAGCATCTGTCCTTAGAGAGGACAAGTGGGGCTGAGGCGAACCTTGCTACCATGCAGACCCCCAGAATCCCCATTTCAGGAACTCATTTCACTTCACCATTACTCTCCCCCCCACAAAAAAGTCCTGGAATTGAAACCATCTTTTTCCTTGTGCCTCCCTGAGAGTGACTGGCAGAGAAGCCACAGAACTGTCAAGTTCTTATTAAGGAATTAAATTCAGGCCCATTCATGATGTACATTAACTTTGTGAGTGGAAATAAAACCTGGAGAAGAGAGAGGGAACAAGCCATAAAGCCTCTAAAATTTGGCAGGCAGACTTCCTGAATGAGGCTTCTCCAAGGAATCCTCTGCTGGAATTAAACCTGGGACTGAAATACATTTGCAAATAATCAGGTTTAAAAGTGGCGTTGGGTTTCCTTGTGTCATGCTGTGAGGTTCTGTGGGTTTTTTTGCAGACGAAGAGGGAGAAATGATGCCCCATGAGAATGCAGAGCTGAAAATTCTGGGCCACAAATCGCTTAGACCAGATTCTCCCTCTGATAATCTTCCCAAATACATTCGTGAAGAAGGCTGCTTTTTAAGTATCAGATTATGCAGGCAGTAATGATCGCTGCATGAGAATAGAAATGCCTTTAAACTATTTCTTCTGTTGTCTTTAAGGTTTGTGTGGCTGCTCAAATGCTGTGCATAGTTTTTGGCCTTCAGCAGACGCCAATGAAAAATCCTTTTTATTTACAGACCACTATTTTTGACACGTATATCCGGTGTGGTTAATTAAAGATGATCTTTAAAACCATATATTTCTTTAAAATGCTGAAGAGACAGCCCCAAAGTGTTCCATTCACAAATGGTGGTCATAAACTACCATAAGATGGCACTGTAACATAAATTATGGACAGAGTGAGCTATATGGTATTAGGACTGAAGGAATTAAAATTAAATGGCCAGATTTGCAGGTGAACATACAGGACCTATTCCCATGGAGATACATTAATTAGGAAGCACATTGAGAGTGTGTGATATCCACACTGGACTTTAATCAGTGAGACACTATCCAGGAATCCAGTGAGGACAGTCCCTCCTCCATTTCCAGAGAAAATGAATTCAAATAGAACCCGAAGTAAAATATTTTTTTAAATGATGAGAGAAATCAGACCAAAACCGCAAGTGCAAAAATGAAAAGATGTTTCCATTCTTGGTTCTGTCTCAGGAATATAATAACTAAGGCCCAAGTGAAAAACTTATTGGCTGCTCTCCCATTCTTTGCTGCCCTGCCATCCCAAGTGCTGGGGACATGGACAGTCCCAGCACAGTGGTCAACCCCACAGGGCCTGGCTAGGGAGTCTGCACAGTGCCAGCACACTTCTCCCTGCTGTTCAGAAAGAAGCATTACCTTTTACAGACAGGCAGTGGGGAACAAGACATGTTCTGGAATATCGATGCAGCAGGCACTTTTGTTGTTGTTTGTGTGTGTGTTTGGGGGGTTTGGTGTTGGTTTCATTTGTTTATTTGTTTTCCTATGCCTTGTTTGAGAAGGGGAAGTGGCCCCGGTTTACAGGCCATCCCTTGGGGTTAGAGGCAATGCCTTAGAGATTAAAGAGGAAAGTAGAGCAAAAGCTTATCCAGAGTCCTTTGTAGAGGTTGAAAACAGCAACATTGCCAGTGTGGTGTTTTCTGGCTTCATAGAAACCCTATTTTTTTCTTAAATCACAGTTTCTTAGAGATCTTAGACTATTGTGATACCAAGCAGGTACTCTTTTAGACTTGGCATAACATCAGGTACATGCTTCTTTCTGCCTAGCAAGCAGGTATCCAGGCCCTGTACAATACCATGTACTCAGGGAAGAGGTACCAGATGCAGTTGGAACATCCAGGAGATGGTTTTCTGAGTGTATCATATCCCTGCAAGCAGCATGACTACACTTGGCTAAGAGTAGCCCACTGGGGAGCCTGGTTTTATGTGGAAACATCAGGCTCTTCTTAATGACTTTCCTCTCCACCTCCCTAGCCAAGAAAACGGATGGAACATCAGGCAACTGATCATAATGGTCAAAGTCCAGTGAGAAATGTGTGGGGGTACTGTGGTCTAGAGGCCGAGCGCAGTAATGTGGTCTTGGAAGCCCACGGAACCCAATACCTAGTTGACATAAAAGCTGATGGGTTTTCTCTCAAGTGGCCTGAAACCTCCATTTGGAGATAAGACAGGCTAGTGCCTCTAACAAGAGAGCCAGAGGGTCTGCGGGATAGCAGTGCAGTGATGACCAGTCTTACTCTATTGAGGGTGATTGCAGCTTCTCATCACTCTTGTAAAATCATTGTAGTTTGAAGATGTCTGTTTCCCCAGAGCGTGAAGTACATAAAGTGGAGGTTTGCCTAAGGATGGTAGGAAGAGAAAGGATTGACTTTTAATAAACTTGTGTCCTCTGCTTTTTTCTGGGAAAAATCTGTTGTGAAATCTTGCACATGCTTTGATTTTTGAATTTCCTACTTATCTGAGAAGACTGCATTACTCCTCCCAATTCTTGTTAATTGTCTTCAAAAATGTTATTTTGCAGGTACTGTTTTAGACATTCCCCCTTTTTTCCCAACAGAGTACATTTTTTCTCAAGTGGAGAAAATTATATCTCAGTTTATAGGTGTGTGGAAATTGATACCAGTCCCGATCCCTTACCTGAAATCCTGGGTGCCAGAATATAGAATTTGGGGGATTTTATAAAGGTACTGCGATACATTGTGTGCCCAGTTACTGAAACATAATATTTCTGCAGTGAAATGTGTAAACGTTCATATTAATGCCATAACTTAACTCCATAAAGATCATATATCAGGTTGGGTCTTGCCAACATTGAGTTAATTTTTTAAAAATTATTTATTTATTTTTTAGAGAGAGGGTAAGGAGAAAGAGAGGGAGAGAAATATCAGCGTACAGTTGCCTCTTCATGCCCTCTACTGGGGACCTGGCCCGCAACCCAGGCCTGTGCCCTGACTGGGAATCGAACCAGTGACCCATTTGGTTCACAGCCTGCACTCAATCCACTGAGCTACACCAGTCAGGGCTCACTGAGTTAATTTTAAGAAAATTAATAAGACTTTGAATTTCAGATTTGTGAATAAGAGAATGTGGATCTATATTTAAATTGTATATGTGAATTTATATTTTAGAAGAAATACAGAAGTTCCAATAAAAAATACATAGATTATAAAAACAGTAACCTTTGAGAACTGGCTCTGAAATTGCCTCTAATCATACCTTTACATATTCATTGCTTTGTGCTTTTTCCTTCGCACTGGCTAATTAGAACTTCAGCTCAGGGGTTGCAAACTCATGTACATAAGAAGACCAGAAATAATATAAACAGAGTGGTTTGGGGTAGACAACAGGGAGTGGTGAGAATCAGGGCATAAGATAGCTCTGCATTGTCCAAAAGAGGCATTCACCTCCAGAAAGCTCCTGACAATTTCTGCCAAGAGGGAGAGTGTCCCAGATCATGCCTTTTATCAAGTAAAATAAGAAAAAAA